>VZUI01013286.1:0-16514 GCA_013401135.1 Cettia cetti | reverse complement strand
TATCTATCTATCTATCTATCTATCTATCTATCTATCTATCTATCTATCTATCTATCTATCTATCTATCTATCTTTAACAATGTTGTTTTTCTGTACTACCAAATCACCCCCTCATCATATTTTAATTGCATTATTAATGATGTAAACTACCAGCTCCTGTAAAAGGAGAGCTTATGCATCAGCACAGGTGGGGGATGTCGTAGGGGGCTCTGCTTGGAACTGCCTGGAAGATTTTGGTCCCAGTTCACATCAGGGGCTGTCACCACTCCAGGAGCTGCTGGAAATTAACTCTGAGGCTGGCACAACACATCATCCAGTGTTTCCAGAAGTTGGGAGTTGGGGAAAAAAGTGTAATGCAAAAACCCTTGCAGTGGCAATAATATTTGTTACATTGTCACACATTTGTTGTGCAATAGAAGCCACAAACATACAAGAGAACTAACAGCACCATGTCACTTTCTCCTACTTGAGCCTTATCTGGGCTCTCAATAGAGAAATGTACAAAACTATAAAGGAAGTTTCTGGGCACTAATGGCATTTAGTCATAATCCTGAAAATGAGTTCAGACTAGTGTTAGTTCACAACTCAGCAAACAGAAGAACACTTATTTAGAAAAGAGCCATTTAAATCCCTCCAATGTCATGCCTTCTCCTCTGCTTTCTCCCTGGCAAAGAAATATTTTGCATCATCTACAAGGAATTATCATATCTTCTTCCAGCCTTTTTCCTTGAACTGTTTTTCCAAACACTGGACTCTCAAAACACTGCAAACAGACCATCAAATACTGACCACTAAATGGGCAAATCAGAGAGGAACTGCCTTAAGCAACACAAACTTCAACGAATAAATGGTGGGCTATGATCAAAACCAGTGGTTCTGAGAGTCAAACACCGACCTGAAAAGGGGGAAATGTCTCAGAGCTGCACATGGGGCAGAATGTTTCTCATTAGGGCATGTGCCTGGTGTGCTTCCATCAGGAGTATTTCAGCTTTCTAAGCCAAAAAAATTCAAGAAGACTCAGGAAGCAATTTTGAAGCTCTGGAAGAGTCATATCCCCTTTCTGTAGCTTCATCGATGATTTTTGGAAAACCACATTTATGAAAGTAAACTATCAATTTGATAAAATTGAGTTACAATTATGGCTTTTAAAAACATTTTAAAAGAGCCCTGGAGCAGGAACAAGGCAGCCAAAGCGCTTCTATCCCCACAGCCACACACAGGAGGTGGCACTGGGGGACAGCTCAGCCCTGCTGCAGCCTTGCTGTGCTGTGCTGGGGCTGGCAGCTGCTGCTGTGGGTGCACAGAGGGGAGGAGATCTGACAGAGCCCCCTGGCCCTGCTGGGTGCCCTCAGTGGCCTGTGGCAGCCCTGGGGTGGCAGCAGGACCGGGGCAGTGCCCGTCCCCTGAGCTGGCACTGCTGGGGCCCCACCTCCATCCTGGGTCAGTTTGGGGCTCCTCGTGACAAGGAGGACATTGAGGGGCTGGAGTGTGACCAGAGAAGGGAAGGGAGCTTGGATTTCAGGAGCTTTGATTTCAGGAGCCCTCAAACACCCTGGGCACAGCCCCCAGGCCCAGGGGGGAAGGCAAAGGCCTGAGTCCTGCTCTGCTCGGGTTTAACCCCTTGCAGACAGCAAAACACCCCCCAAGCAAGGCAGACAAGTGTCAAGGACCACTTCAAAGCACACGGTGAGCTGTGTTATCCACAGAATGGCCAGCAGGGTACACAGTGCCAAGGAAGAGCTCTTGAAGTTCTTATAACAGTTGAGAAATTCTCTTTTCTTATACCAAACTTCCAGCGTGGGAGTTTCATTAACCCAGCAACGTTATTACAGTGCCAGACACACCTAACTGCTTTTTGATGAGTCTAATCACCTGCCAAAATGTAACTGCAAAATCAACATGAACACTCATCCCCTTAGGGACCATCATGCAGAATGGAAAGGGAATTCCCAGGGATGGACAAGCACACAAGTGCTCATGTGATTATTTCTTTCCCCACTCACTGCTTGGATCACTGAAGGACCTGGTGCTGTACCTTACTGGCCGTAGCCCAAAACATCCAGGGTCAGTTTCCACACAAGACACCACTAAGCCCAGGCAGACATTTCCATTTCAGGTACAGAGGCACCCACCAAAGAGTTTGCTTTTTTCCCCAAGCCTTACTTTTTGGTGGGAAGAAGAATGATAACCCAAGATGGGAGGGAGGGCAGACAGTTTCCCATATCCTTCTTTCAAACACCTGGCATTTGTGACACCTTAGAGTACCTCATGGGAGACATGCTGGCCATTTAGATTTCTCTATTACAATCTCACTACATTAAAAACCATAATTCCCACCCTCAAGCTGCAGTCACTGAACTCTCTCCTTTTGAATTATTTATCTATTACAGCATTATTGCTAAAACTGATCTTCATCATCCACTGATGTGAAATCCTCTATTTGTTCAAATTTCAGCACCAAAATCTTTCCTCCCTCTCCCTGCAGATCACAGGATAAAGAAAGAGTTTGCTTAGTGGAGAAAAAGCAGTTACCAAGCTGCACAATTCATTCTCACTCACACACAAGCACAAAAGAGCAATTTTGTTCACAGGTAAGAGGGAAGGCTCCCCTGGTGCATACCTGTTGGTGTTATACTCTAAACCCCCAACTTCCTTGCTTGCCTGCAAAAGATCAAGAATTCCTGCTGAACTTCCACTCTCTTTCTTTACTTTGGAGTTGCGTCCTGGCTTTGCCTCCGTGTCAATGTGAAGCAAATCTTCATCTGATGAGTCCTCGCTCTGCAAAAACAAGGAAAGGGCTAAAAAAGGTGGAAACTCACCGAGCTGCTCCCCAAGAACAGCACAGTGATTTCTGCAGCCTGCTGCTCCTCCAAAGCCATAGCACCAGCCTTTGGAGTTGCTTTCTTTACACACACACACACACACACACACACACACACACACACACAAAAAAAAAAAAAAAAAAAGTCCATAGCAAAAATCCATTTCCTTGTAGCCTGTAGGCATGGTAGGTTTTTCTTTCCCCTTCCCAAGCTTTGAGATCTGATCCTGTCTGTGGGATCCATTCCCTTTAACAGCAGTGCTTCCATCCCCACAGCAGCAGACTGGGAGGATCAGGCAGAGGAATGGGACATGCAGGAACAGTGTCTTTGGTTCTGTCTTAGCAAACTATTCTGCTTTTTCTGCCTTATTCCGGTGTTACAATAGGAATTTGTGTCAACCACAGTTGGGCAAAAGGTTTAATTTTAATGTCATTTGATTTCCAGCAGTGAGGGTCAGACAGAGAGCAGGCTCACAGCTGGGCTGTGCCATGCTGCAGGTGAGCTGACAGTGCAGGGGCTCACCTGGCCAGGAGTGCTCTGCATCTCAGCCCATCATGGGCAGAGAGGCTCTGACAGGTGGCCCAGAACAAACACCTGAGTTGCTACATCACAGGAACGGAACCAGGGAATGGTTTGGGTTGGACAGGACCCCAAAGAGCCTCATCTTGCAGGAGTGGTCCTGCTGAAGGCACAACAACCCCATACCTTGTATGGCACCGACTCCACCTTGGGCTTCTTAACAGGAGTGTGCTGCAGGGCTTCCTTTTTATCTGATAAAACTGAATAAAGAAACAGAAACAGAAACTCAGGAGGTTTTCCCTTCAAAAACCAGCCCTCCTACTTCACTCACATTTGACTGACAGGTAAGGCATGGCTTTCTTTATTATAAATCACATAAATTTTAAAGATTGAATTGACTCTTTTGGACAATCACCACCTAAGACTTTGTTGAGCAGATAAAGACAAATGGGAAATATCCTTACAGGGCAGTTCTCTTTTTGCAGTGTTTTTCTTTCTTCTGATTGGAAACTCATCAATTTTCAGTTCACCATCATCTGACACATATTCATATTCATCCCGTACAGGTTTGGCTTTGTCCTCTTTAAAATTCTGCAGTGACCCAAACACGCTGGTATTCAGATGAGTTTTGACTCCCTTTGAACTGAAAAAAAAATATTTACAAATCAGTAACAACACTCTGAGTGGAAAACAGCTTGTGACCTGACAGACAGTGAGTATCTCTGTGCAGAAACCTCAGTCAAATTGAATTCTTGCAGGGGTGCCAAAGCAACTTGAGTGATTTTACAAACACTTTTCTGAACCTACGATTTATATCCCAAAACAGGACTCTGACTAGAGCATGAGAAGAAGTTTTAATGATAGGCATTTTCTACATTGACCAGAAAGGCAGATTTTCATCATCTTTGATAAAAAGTACAAATAATGACCTTTCAATTTTCTTTTTCAGTTGATGTGTGCTGTCATATTTTTACTTACCCAAGCAACTTCTTATTAGAGAAAGAGAATGTGAATTTGTTGTCTTTATTTCCTGATAAAGGCGTCTTTTCTGATTTGTGTTCCTCTTCCATTTTTAGAAGTGAATCAGGTTTACTGTTCTGAAAGGCAAAGGACCAAAACAAAATAAATAAATCAGTTAAATGAGTTCTTTATGTTTCAGCTTCATAGGTACCCTCAGAAACTAATCCTGTTAAATTTTCCCTTATTAAAAACCCTATCAATTTTTCCCTGCAGACAAAATGTTCTATTCTATGAATGAATTGCACTCACTCTGCATTAGCCCTCAAGAAAGGCAAGCTTCTAATCCATAGGGCATAATTCAGATTTCATTACCTCCAATTTTA
Organism: Cettia cetti; assembly: GCA_013401135.1. Classification (NCBI taxonomy): domain Eukaryota; kingdom Metazoa; phylum Chordata; class Aves; order Passeriformes; family Sylviidae; genus Cettia; species Cettia cetti. Next base: position 11,830 of record VZUI01013286.1, on the reverse strand, counting down.
TGCCATTAAAATCAGTCATTGATTATTAGCTGTTAGTTAGTGATTACTTATTGATTTCAGACTTAAACTAGTAGGACTGTGTCAGAGCAAGGATCACAAAAGGGATCAGCACTGAACCATCTCCTGTTACAGTCTGGTGTCACTATGGACAAATGGACAACTCAGCTTTTGAAGAATCCATCCAGCCCCTCTGCCTTTATCAGGGATTAATTGATTATTTCCTGCTTAATTTTCTTTTCTTTGGGAACTGAAAGTTGGTGCCTGGTTCTCTCGCTTAGGCAGAGCCACAAACAATTCCCTGCCCTTGGGTTATCACCATGTGGCAGAAATTAACAGAATTTAACATTACCTTGTATTTCCACTTGGCTTCTGTTTTGCTTTTATTTTGCTCTCGAACTTCAAATTTCTCCACCTCATTCTGCTTGCTCGCAGACTCCTTATTGGGAACACTTAAAACATTCTTTGCAGCCTGGGAAAAAAGTCAGGGAAAAGTGCTCTGAAGGAGGATGGAGTGTTGGCATGTCAGAAACACAGGCCTTGCCTGGGAAATAACATGATATATTTTTTGAAAACTCCCATTTATTCTTTCTGAACCCCAAACTGAGGTTCAATCAAATATTGCTCCTTCAGGGTGTGCAGAACAGCAGCTGCACTTCTCCCTGATACACCAATACCCTCCTCTCCCTGTCTGTCACCCCATGACAGCTTTCACAGACTGCACACACACTGTTAGAACTTCAGAAACGTTTTAGGAAGATTTATGGATATTTCTTCACAAGCAGCATACAACCATTCCTCTAGCAGTGCCTTGATGGATCCTGCCCCTACCGAAGTCCAGAGCAAAATTCATGTTGAATTAAAGGGTGTCAGAATTAAAGGACATAAAAATTAAATGTGGCAAAAGTGGAAGAAAATTACTGTTCTGTTTTCAGTCACTCATTCTGGAGTAACATCTCAAGCAAATGAGATAGTTTAGAAACAGGTTCCATCATCATGGACACCTCTTGCGTTTCTGGGAGGCTCCACATCAAGGAACAACCAACAAAGAGTCAAAGCAGCCCCAGCAGCTGGGCAGGAGAAGGGCAGTGAGCCCCCAGCAGCTGCAGACCTTCCCTGCCCCTGCAGAGCCAGGGCTTCCCAACGTGCTGCACACATCACCTTTTGCGTGAGGCTTAGGGAGGGATTTCACCTCTCTGAGGGTGGGAGAAGAGGGAGAGGTGAAAGCAGGACCCACCTTTCCCTTCTTTGGCGTCTCGATCTTGGTCAGAGCCTCCTTGGTGTGTGCCTCCAGCAGGTCGAGGTTGGGGATGGCTGGTGGGGGGCTCTCCTTCGCCTTCTTGCCTTTCTTTTTGCCTTCTCCCTTCACCTTCGGGGTTTTGGGAGGTTTGGGGGGCTTGGGAGGCTTCGGGGGTTTGGATGGCTTCAGTTGTTTGGGGGTTTTCACAGTTTTGGGAGTCTTTTTTTTCGGGAGCTTTTCTACGGGCGGGGGCGGAGGGGTGACTTGGACGGGCGACGGCGCCTCCTCCTTGTGCACGGGGCAGATCTCCTCTGCAGGGGGGTTGGCACTGCTGTCTGCTTTGCTGGCTTTGGAGGCGTTCTGTGGAGTGGCACAAGGGGCTCAGACACACCTGCAGCCTCCCTGAGACGGGCCAACAAACCCCAAAGGTGCCCAAGGGGGGACGGAGGCGGGTCTGCAGCTCAGGTTAGCGTAACCCAGGGGTGAAGACCCCACCAAGGGCCCCCCAGTAATGCTATGCTCACCAGTGCCCACCCCCAGCTCCCACCCCCACATTCCTCAAGCTGCAGGAACCCCAGAGGCTTCAGGGAATGGAGCCCTCGCTGGGCTGCACCGTCCTGTGGGATGTTACGTGGCCTGTCCACACAGGAGGGATAAAACAAACAGCCTTCTGCTTAAAATGCTGATCACCTCCAGCAAAACCCCTTTCATTTAATTCTGATGTGATAAATATAGCAGAATCACATTTCATGCCCTCGGGAAAAATTAGCAGTAAAATAGCTGCCCAATTAAAATTAACACTGACTAATTAAAAAGAAATTATTTTCCGCTTAACTTGCCATTCTGACAATCAGAAAACTTAAATACTACATCAAAGAGGATCAAAGGAGAAGATAGGTTTCAGTTTTGAGGCCTCTGGGTGTGGTTAGAACAGGGTGCAAGGCAGCACAAAGTCTTCCTGAAGGAGCTGAGCCAGCTGTGGTCACCTTTTGGTGTCACACGTCCCCACCCAGCAGGATGTGGCACCACGCTCAGTGGGTGAGACCTCCATGCATTTCATAGCCTGGAGCCCCAGTGCAGTAAGTATTATAAAAACAGCACAAACCTCACTTAATCTTATTTCTTTGGCAAGGTCCTTGATAAGTTGTGCTGGTTTGAAGTTTTCTGGTAGTTCATCTTCATGCTCTGCTAAAGCCTAAAACACAACAAAGCCAAATTGTTGTTTCTGTGCATGTTTTCTTCAAAAATACAAAAAAAAAAAAAAACCCAAAAAACCTCTTGAAATGACTTGTCCATATTCTTTCCTATGTCTTTAAATCAATCTTGTCTGCATTAGACATTCAAATAAGAAAAAAAAAAAATAATTCCCTGTTCTGGATGTTATTGTAACAAGTTGTCCTGAGAGAACAACAAAGTCAATCATCTTTTTTCAGATATTATTTCATTTTCACAACTGCAACATCACTTTGCTCACCCCCAGTTCTCCCAATTCCTTCTCTTTGGCATCTTAGAACTGGATGTTTTGCAATGGAGATGTTATTTGTTCCAGACTTTCCTCTCTGCTCCAGCAGCTGACAAACACATAATATTAATCCAGGCTGCTTCTCCTACCTGTTTTTTAGTCCACGACCTGAAAGCACCATTGAGAATCTTTGCTCCTTGAAGGAGATGAGCAGGAGGTTGTTGTCCAGCTTTATGCAAACCTAAGCAGAGAAAAAAAACCCCAGTGTCATTCAACCACTGATAGCTACAGTTGTTTACAGAAAGCAATTAATTTGAAAATTGTAACTGGGAAAGCTGAAGTTAACTCTGTGAGAGCTGGTCCCCACACGTGAATCCCTGCTCCAACCTGATGGCAATGAGCAGTGTTTCCACTGTGTCCCAAACCAGCTGAGCCCCTCCAGCCCGTGTCCCTGGCAGTCAGACCCTGAAATTCAGGGTCACTGTCAGACCCCAGAGCTGAGCCAGCAGGGCGGGCAGGGAAACGCAGATTTACCTTTGAATTTCTCCAGGAGGTGCTTCCCCATGTACCAACACGCCGTCTCAAAGTTGGGAAACTGGGTCAGACTGACGATTTTCAATCTCCTTTCTACTTCATATGCCCTGCAAGACAAAGCCACAGGAACCTGAGCATGGCAGAGCAGCAGTGTGTCACACCAGTGTGTCACACGAGGGCCAGGGTCCCTTTGCAGTGGTCCCCTCTCTGTCCTGCTGCCACGTAGGCTGGCCTCAGGCCAAAAGCAGAACATGACAGCACTGCAAAGTACTGAGGTACAGATGTTTGATGGTTTTATTGCGTTATTTGCCCAGAATCAGTAAAGAACTGCTTGCACTGTCTTACACTGGGCACAGAGCCCAGCTGAGCAGGTGGTGGCAGGTGCCAGGGTGAAGCGCCAGGCAGCGTGTGACAGTTCTGCCCCCAGGATGTGCCCACATCAATGCAGGCTCCTCAGGCAGCCTCCCCTGCACTGCCAGCAGGTGGAAGGACAGCCCAGGATGACTGAGCTCCAGGGAACACGGTCAGAGGGGACAAAGGTGGGTGCACCAGCCAAAGCTGCCAAGAGCTATGCCAGCACTACTGTCAGGGATCCATTGTTACTGAGTCACTAAAAATGAGCCTCTACAAAACTTTAGATTTTAAGGACCGATTACCTCATCTGCATTTCCACGCTTAGACTGTGTAGAAAATGTCCTGCAAAGGCCAGGCAGTCTACTGGTGTTAGAGTTGCATAAATCCAACCTAAAAGAGAGAGAAGAGTCCTCAAGACAAGAATCCAAAGGGCATTAGCACAGACTTCAGTCCCAAATGATGCCTACACTTCACTGAGCACCTTGCTCCACAGGCACCCACACAGCCCAGCCCCAGAACCATGCACACTTGGAACAGGGCTGCCTCTGGTCCCTTCTTTGTTTTGCAACACAGTGGCAGCTGCTTTCCTGTCTCCACAAAGAGCTGAAACAGCCCCTGACATGTGCTTTATCATGGTGTCACAATCAGGTGTTTTCCAAACATGTATTTTCATACAAAAATCTACTCATGTTAGTGAATCTCTATAAACTGCTCTGTGTTTGTTCCACCATCTGCTCCACAGATGGTCATAAGAGAAACACCTACTTTCCACTTCTTACACCCGAGGTAAAATTCAAGTGTGTAAACATTTGGAGCAAGAATCTACTCACACACAGTGACCTGTGGTTCCTGAGTGTCACGGGGGATTCATGTCTGTGACAAGGATCTGGGAGTGTCATGCTCAGAATGCAAATTCATTCAATGCAAATTGTCTGTTGAGGTGTCAGAAAGCACCAATGACAGGGTGGATACAGAAAGAGAACTCATGGGTTCAACCCAGCTAAACCATGAATGGAACACTCTCCCTACTAATTTAACTTTTAAAAGCTGCTCAAATATTAATAGCTGGCAGTAAAAGTTCTGATTTTTTTTTTGTCTGTAAGCACATCAAATAAAAACAAATGAAAACTCAGAATTGGACTCCATACTTGGTCAGAGAATGTTGTCAAATCCCACCCCTCTGGCACTCTGGATGTGCTGCCCTGAAGGATGGGGAAAGCCCTCCTCCCCCAGCTGCTCACCTGATGGAATGAAGAGGGTCTGGCCTTGTTTAACTGTGCATTTGTAACATTTATCTACTTGGTCTGCAAAAAACATCTCACTGTGATTTGCTGCTGACTGCCAGCGTTCATACAGAGAAATATTTGCAGAGGCTGGTTTGATGAGATAAAAGATCTTTTCTCCCTGAATTAGAAATATAAAATTAGGAATGAGCAGCCAAATCAAACCACACTGCACTGGCACACACACACACAGACAGACACACACAAATATTTATCTAAAGACACATGTAACATTGTGTATTTTGGCAGTATTAAAATAAAGTTAATTAGCCAGCTTTGTACAGAAGGGCTGAAATGATTAAATCACAGCTGACCACATCTGCTCAGATTTGTGGGAGTGATGGTACAAAAGGTTTACAGTGCCAGGTTCCATCACATTGCAAAAACAGGACGTGGTGTCTTTAAGGCCTGGGGTGCTGTATGTGCAGAAGGCACTAAACAAATATTAAAATCCTAATAGAGAGAAAATACACAGAGGACTTCCACACTCCGAGTGCTTCCCCACTCAGGAGAGCCTGGCACCTCTGGGAGTGCACTCACTTAGAGCAGCCAAGGCTCAGATACAACAGGACGAGGAAGAAAAATCCTGAGAGCTGAATTTTGGAGGGAGTTCATGATGGCCTTTGTGTATAAGATTGAGTTTATCCCTAGCTCCAGCCAAAAGCCAGGCCCCCTCACCTTCAGCACGTGGTACCAGGCAGAGGCCCCCCCCGAGTCTATGTGGAAGTCGGTGTAGCTGTCCTTGACGCAGATCAGGCAGTACTTGGTCACTTTGGGTTTGGCCAGCAGGGCATCGTCAGGCCAATAATTCTCCACCCAGGACAGCTTCTTAACGATATCAGGAGGCTCTACAAAGCTGGACATCCTTACAGAGAGAGTGCAGAACAGACAGGCAGCCTTTAAAACAGAGCACCAGGAGCCTGCTGCGGCAAGAAGCGACTGTGACAAACACTTGCATGGCAAACTGAGCAGCTCCTCTTGTGGCAGTGGAACTGCTCTTCCCTCAGAAAATTAGGGAAAACTGTTTACAGACAGAGATCTAAGGGTTTCTTAAGTGTGATGACTTAAGAACAAGCCTTTGCCTTGTTTCAGCAGTATCACCTATGAGCAAACATGTGCTGGCTGCAGTTTTCCAGCCCCTGCCACGCAGGCTCAGGCACCAGCACTGCTGTGGCCACAGCCACCTGCCCAGCCCCCTCCAGAACAAAAAATGAGATGTGTGCACTTGGGCAGAAACCCCCTCTAAACCATAAAAATCAGCAAGTCAAGCTTAACATTAATAATCCAGATAACAATAACATCGATGCTTACGGGTAAATAACTCTTGATCTGATGCTGAAAATCAGCAATCTCATTTAGACTGACCAAATTATTTTAAAAGCTCAGAAGAAGGAAAAGGTCTGTTTTGGGTTGATAATGTGAATATATTTAAAATATAAGATGTATATGATATAATTATAAGATATACATTTCTATAATATATATGTTATAGAAATAATAATTATATATTATAGGATAAGATAGATATTTCTATAATTTACATGAATGAGTCTATTTATGTACATTAAGAACAGACTCTTACTGGATATGTATCTACATTTATACAAATTATTATCTTTATCCACATTGAACATGTGTTCCTATTTATTTATTTATATCATTCATATATTACGTTTTTGTTAAATACACAACATATAATATAATCACAGCTAAGGCAGTGCAGTGGGATGACAGCCAGACATTAAGAGTTTCATCCTAGGATGTGCTAAATTTTCGATTCAGATGGCCCAAAATTTGCAGGAGGTGAAACTTCACTGCTAGACACTACACCATCAGTAAGAGTGTCTGCACTTCAAACCAATATTGAATGCTCCCACGTGTCAGCTGTGCTCAGTGTCAAGCCCTGATGACAATAACTCCATTTCCATGGCAGGGAAGATGGAGCTGTGCATTCAATTAAACTGTCACTGTCTATGCTAAGAAATAAAATATTTGCTATTAATGTCTCGATTAGCAGGGTATGAACGACAGCTCCAGCAGTCCTTCAGGAAAAAAGACATCCCATTATTTAGGGGTAAGGGCAGAAAGCTGAAAAAAACCTCAGCTGGGGACGGTGGTGGTCTCAAAGCTGCAGTGAGCAGAGCTGCCCTGTGCAGCAATGGGGCTGAGGCACTAAATCCCAGCTACAGGGAGCAGGGGAATGCTGGCAAACACGAGCTTCTCACTGGCCACCAGCCCTCTTCTTTCAGCCTTGGTGCTGAAGCAGAATGCTCCCCAGAACAACCATTCTTCGTTTTTCTGCTGACACTCATCATCATCTGTGAGGTGCGTTTGTGTGTAAAAGGATCTTTTCCTTTTCCTGGTGCTTCCCTTCTGGAAGCATCAGCCACCCCAAAGGCTCCAGGGCCTGTGGAGATCACCTGCCCAGCTTTTGGTGTTCAGTACCTCAGAGATGCCCCTGCCCACAGCTGCTCTGTGCCAGGGCCTGCCACCCTCCCAGGGAGGAATTCCTTCCCAACCTCTGATCCCACTGACCTGCACCACCACGCCCAGCCTGGGAAGTCACCATCACCCTGAGCCTGGGCTGCTGCCAGACTGATCACAGCTTACCTGCCAAAAGCACTGAAACCAGAACCAGAACAGCTGCTCCAGGATTACAGAGCTATAGCAAAACTCCAAAGTTATTCTCCTCAAAGGACACCCAGAGATATCCACCCTACACCCAAAGTCAGAGCAAGCAGAAGCTGCTGAACAACTTTTCCTAAGGAGGAAAAGCACTGGGGAAGGCAGAGGCTGAACCCAGCCATGAACTCCAGACACAATGTGGGATTCAGTAATTTAAAACTGTAATTTATATACAATTCTATGTAAGTAAAAACAATATAGTTCAAAAATAAACACATAGGGTAGTGTAGTATAGTATACAGCTATGCTATTATATAGAAATATGTTACGTACAAAATAATAAATTAGATACAAAGCATAAATCAAAACAAAGCTCTAATAATTACTGTGCAGCTGGACCCTTACCTGGTGTCAGAGAACTCCAGGTTTGTGACATTTAAGACCCTTTTCCTGTTTGTGCTGTAGTAGTAATCCACAAATTCCTTGAGCTTCATCTTGCAGTCCTTCTGCTTGGTGACATCAGTGACATCGACACTCCGCTCCGGCCCTGTGCATGGATTCAGTGGAGAGGAGAGGTTGATGGACAGCCTGCCTTGCCCCTTCTCTGTGCCTGGGGGTGAGTTAACTGCCCAGAAACATCTCAACCTTCTGATTTTCTGACCTTCTCAGCCCTTGCATCCTCCCCACTGCTTATGTACGTACCCACACAGAGGCACATGCATGAGAGACCTGAATACACACAAACACCCATCAGAGGTGCATTTGTAGCCATGTCCCTGGGAAAACCATTCCCTGATGCTGCTTTGGCTGCTACTGCTTGTGCAGAGCTGTGGGGATCAGTGCAGGCTGGCTCAGCCTCTCTGCCAAGCTGCCACACAAAACAAGAGCGACTTAATTGCTAACCACAAGCTCCCACCACATAACAAACAGGAGCCCAGCCCAGCTCACGGCACAGGCAACATTCCACAGCACATTTGACAATTTCCCATACAACCAGTTATTTCTACGCAGCCAATGCCCTGATGACAATAGCTCCTCTTCCAGGCAGAGCAAGGCCAGCACCCACCGACGTAGTTCTCCACGTCGCTGACGTAGAAGGTGGGGGCAGGCACAGCCAGGCCCAGCCCGTCCTTCTTGGGCACCAGGATGGGCTCTGCAAAGCCCTTCTCCTCCAAGTACTCTGCTGTCAGCTGGCTGCCTGGCACTTTCACCACGATGTCCTCAGCACTGCAAAGCAAACACAGAGTCAGTGGTGAGGGGCTGAGTGCTGCTGGGGAATGTTCTGCCTCTCACTGCTGCAAGGAAGACGCTGGGAAAAAGGAATTACAGGCAAATTAGGCACATGAGCCAAAGCCCCAGTCATTGCAAAGCACGAGGGGCACGATAAAATCAGGCAGCACCAATCCCTTGAGCCTCATGCTCCAGCTACTGGGAAGTCCTGAAATAACAGCTGAGGGCAAAAGAGCATTTTCCTCAGCTGTAGGATCAGCCGAGCTACCAGTGATCAATGTTACAGGAATTAAATGTTCCACTCTGAAGAAGGTGAGATTAAAAACGTTAACTCAAATAAATGGCCCTATAAATGCTTTGCAAATCATTTTAAAGCAGTCAAATAATGTTCCCAGGAAATATTCTGCAGGTCATTTTGAAGTGGCAGGGACAGCTTCCACTGCCCCAGGCTGCTCCAGCCCCAGTGTCCAGCCTGGCCTGGGACACTTCCAGGGATCCAGGGGCAGCCACAGCTGCTCTGGGCACCCTGTGCCAGGCCCTGCCCTCCCTCGGAGGGAATAATCAATTTTTTCAATATAATCAATTTAATTGTTATCACTGCTACTCTTGCTACTCCAGTGTTATTTTGGTATTAAACCTTTTAGAACAGAACAACATGTATTATGTTTTTGTCCTTTCTGCTCTCTTCAGTGTTTTCCTTTTGACCTGGGGCCCTCCCTGGGGTTGTCATTCCCTGCCAGTGATGCTCCTGGTCTGAGCCCCCTGTGCTGCACTGTCACATCTGCACATCCCATTCTTTCGCTTTGGAGGAGAAAACTCCTCCACCAGACTTTGTGTCCAAGTCCCAGATCTTGCAGGCATTTCTTTGTGCTACAGACCCTCCTGTCTCAGGAGGTTTCATTTGGCAGCAGGATTTTCTTATGCACACATTAATGAGTAACAAAGAGAAAAACTGGGGGGCTGTATTATTTATAACAACGCTGGAGTGACTCAGAGATACTCTGTGTGTGACTAAAGTCTCAGAGGCCACCTGAGGTTACTGAAATCAGTCTGCCTGGGCCATAAATCTTTTTTAAAATGAGCTGTGCAACCTGTCAAATCACAAACTTAAAAAGAAAAAAAAAAAAAAGAAAAAAAAAATATAAACAAAGATAAAAAACCTTGCAGGCCCCAATGGAAATAGCCAGGCAAGTAAAAATACTGGATCCTGAGCTCAGCAAAACACATCTTTAAAAGCTGCAAAACACTTTCCAGAATAATTTTCAGTTTTTTATTTAAGTAGCCTAAGACTAGTGTCTTAGATTAAATGTGAAATTAAATTCTCCATAAAAAGGAAGAACTTCTGTGTTTACTTTGCCAGTCTCCAAGGATTCTTCTAAAATAATTAGTTATTAATAATTAAGGATTTATTTGGCTTCAGCCTACGTTAAAGAGCCAAAAGAAAATGATCACTGGTAAAGGGCTGTGGAGCAGCCTAATAACATGTGGGACATGTCACCTAACAATTAGCACCATTCATGACCCAATGAGAGAGCCTTTGTCACCCAGCCACTGAGCAAGTCATTGTTCTGCCCGAGACGGGGAGACCTCAGCAAAGCCATTAGGATTTGGAGAACTGGAGAATTCTATGCAATAAGTGGGTTAGTTTCTTGTGCAAGTGGATGTTCTAGGGGCCAAACACACCCTGGCTCAGCCTGGAGAGGAGAAGGCTCTGGGGAGAGCTCAGAGCCACTTGCAGTGCCTAAAGGGAGCTTATAAAAAGCAGCAAGAGTGAGTTTCTGCAGAGACAGTGATAGGACAAGGGAGAAGAGTTTTAAACTAGGAGAGATTTAGATGGGATTTTGGGCAGGAATTGTTCCCTGGCAGGGTGGGCAGGCCCTGGCACAGGTGCCCAGAGCAGCTGTGGCTGCCCCTGCATCCCTGGCAGTGCCCCAGGCCAGGCTGGACACTGGGGCTGGAGCAGCCTGGGACAGTGGCAGGGGTCCCTGCCAGGGCAGGGGTGGCACTGGGGGGGCTGTGAGGTCCCTTCCCACCCAAACCATTCCACAATTCCATGATCCTTGCCTTCCCAAAGCCCAGCACCCATGGAAATGCACTGGGCTCAGCTGAGGGGAGATCTGAACACAGCTGCACAAAGGTGGCAAAGGGAAGAGCCTGGGGCATCTGCACTCACACAGCACCGACTCAGCCCCCAGCACCCTGCCGTGCTGCCAGCCAGCCCATGCCCAGCCCGTGCCAGCCAGCCCATGCCCAGCCCATGCCCAGCCCATGCCCAGCCCAGCCCATGCCCAGCCCATGCCCAGCCCATGCCCAGCCCAGCCCATGCCCAGCCCATGCCCAGCCCCACAGGAGCCCAGCCCATGCCCAGCCCAGCCCATGCCCAGCCCCACAGGAGCCCAGCCCTGCTCCCCCTGCCCCAGAACCCACCTGGGGAACGTCCTGCTCCGGAGCTCCTTTATGAACACCTGGCTCCCGTTCTGCACAGGCTTCACCTCCGTGCTCTGGCCCGTATCATGCTTGTGCCAATTCCTTTTCTTTTTCACTGAAAAAGAATGAATTGGACAGCTTTGTGAAGCTGGAGATAATTCTTAAGACATTGGAAGGAAGGAGGAACCTTCATTTAATTTCTCACGCGAGCAGAGCGCAGGGAACCCCGCCACGCTGCCCTGCAGATTTTAATATTGCTCTGAAAGCCCCGTTAGACAATTGTGGTGCAGCTGAAGGCCCATTACAGATGAGCAGGGAGCAGTTTGGAGCACAGGGCAGCAGTCGGGTAATTGCTGAGCTGCACTGCCTGCAGCCCCACACAAACACCGGCCCTGGACACGCTGCGCTCTCACTCTGCTCCTCATCCTGCCAGGAAACTCCCAGACAGCCCCTTGGGCAGCTGGCAGGATGGACCTGTGGCACTGCAGCCGGCAGGAATCACCTCAGAGGAAAGCTCTGCCCAGTAGGGCTGGACTTGACACCAAGCTTGATGGGATTTTAGTGTGCCCTGCACACAGCATGGACAGGGAAAGGAAAAGCTAAAAGGGAAAAGGGAAAAGGGAAAAGGGAAAAGGGAAAAGGGAAAAGGGAAAAGGGAAAAGGGAAAAGGGAAAAGGG
>VZUI01013272.1:0-20688 GCA_013401135.1 Cettia cetti | reverse complement strand
TTATTTTATTATTTTCCTTTTTCTTTTCATTAAATAGTCTTTCTAGTCTAGAGCCTCTCACTTCGTTTTCTTTCAAACCACAACAGAGTGCTACTTAGGGACTGTAACAGCTGAATGGTATACATCACAGAAGCCTTCTTATGAACCAGGACACTACCACTGAAGGTTATAATCACAAGAATGGAGCTCACTTGTAGTGCCATCTGTCCTTTCAAAATAATATGGAACACAAGTTGTGTGAATGTACAAGGGCACAGTGACACCCTTGAGCTGTTACATTTACTACACATTTTTTGGTATTTTTAACCTACCTCTGTGAAGATGAAAATTTACTAACAATTGTGCCATTGGATCTATGCTTGCAGAATCAGAGATGATCAGCAAGGGAAGCAGAATTTAGAAAGAATTTTTTAGGAAGTTGAAAGGATTCTATATTTCTTGAAGTTTCATTTGTTTTCACGTAAATGTTTTTCTCATTGTAAATGAAATACCTGTGCTACTTTTGATTAAACTTCCTTATAGATAGTTGCAGCACTAAAGGCATTATTAAAATAATCCAAGGCTGCTTGGTACATATTTACCATAGTACACCCTTCAGGTGCTTCCCTTTCATTTTTATTGGATTTTAAGATAATAACTTGAAGTGAAATTACCTATTATTAGGCAAATTGAGCTATTATTTGTGTTAGTCCCTCTAAAAAAATTTCATTCTTGAAACAGGCCACAGAAAGGAAATTTTTAGTACACTGCTGAGATGCAATAGTTTTTTAATTGGTTGCAAGTATCTAACAACATAAATCAATCCATTGATCTGAGACAAGAAATCTTTTAAGATCAGTTTAAAATAAGTAGGGGTTGAGAACCGCTCTTGCTGCTCCTATGCCCTGAGTTGTTTGGGGGCTCTAATGGTGGTTCCTTATGGCAACTGTACTGTGTGTCATAAGGAGCTTGGGAGAAGGCAAGGGTCTGCCTTCACTGACCATTTTGTGACCAGAGGACCAGATCAAACTTCCCAGTGAGGCCTATTCTCTGCTGAGTTTTGTGATCTTTCCAAGGACCTCACCCTTTCTTTTGGAAGTCAAACCTGACCTTTATGGAGCTGAGGTTTCTGCTTGGGGCTCATGGTGCTCTGTGTGTGCTCTGCACAGGACGCAGTTTCCTGGCACACCCTTAGGGGAATAGGAGAGAGAGTCTTCTGAGTCCACACTCCAACTGCTTCCCTTGGCAGCAAGGTGGAAAAGGTGAAGTGGAATATGAGGATGGCAAACCTGTCCCCACAGAGGCAGGTAGTGTGGAGCCTGCAGGGAAGATTGGTCTGGGGAAGGAAAATGGGAGAGAACAACTCTCAGGGAGGAGAGTCATCATCTGGGCACACAGGCAATGACCACACAGTGTAGCTGTGGAAGCAGGACCCTGCCAAGGCTTGAAGCTTGGTGCCAGGTATTCTGGGGCTGATTCCACTATGGATATCCACAGGAAGAAGGATCCTTTATCTCATCTGCAGCCCTGCTCTACCACCTTCTCAGACATGACAGTGAATTGGCCAGCATGTAGTTCACTGCATTTTCCTTCTTGCCCTTGAAGATTGATTTTTTGTTTTTTTCAGACCTCAGGACCTTTCCTAAGTCACTGTGATGCTTTATTTTCATAGAAAATTTTATTTTCACTTCTTTATCAACCAACTGAAACAGCACAAGTTGGATGAAATAATAAAAAATTTACCAGTTGGTTTCAGTTTCTTTAGCTACTCAGTGTGCATTCCCTTACTAAGTTCAATGCAGGCACTGTCTCAAGTGAAGCAGGTGCTGCCAGCAGCCAGCTGTTGAGGTGGGCCACGGCTGCAGCCATTAAGCTGAAAGAGCTTGCTTGTCCAGCAGGTCTGATGGGTAGGCATCAGCCAGGGAGAGTCCATGTTCAAATATCATTCTGATAATTTCCATCTGAAGATACAGAGTAACTGGTTGGCTAGTACACCTTTAAAAGCATCACAGCAGTGATCCTAATGGATTTGTCAGAGACAGTTCTACAGAGAAGTTAAAACTGGCTGTCATTCCACAGCATTAGCAAAAGGAATGAAATCTTTTGGTAGAATGATATGATTTCGTTTAGAACTAAAAGTGACCTGTTGCCTTTGAAAAATGAATGCCTACAGCATTGAACTGGTTTTAATATCTATGAAACTTTTGCAATATTTAAATTTAAGGAGGGGAATTATATTAAGGTAACATATATATATATATTTTTTTCAGTCTGTTCTGTACTATACTATTTATTTGATCCATTTCCACTCAGCAAAATGAAGACATACCTGGAGAAGGAGTAACTGGGACAACATTAAACTTATCAGACACAACATAGGGTGAAGTTTTTTACTGAAATTTTAAAGCACTTAAACTACTAAAAATGTTGTAAACCTTTAAGCAATCAAAATTAATAGTTTTGTCAAGTTTTGAAAAGGTTTCTGCTTTGTTTTCATACATACAAAAGATGTTTACTTCAGAAACATATTCTCCTATTATAAAAAAGGATGAAAGTCTATGCAGTAGAACAGAAAATAATAATCCTTCCACCAGGGGCATTCTGAATTATGCTGTGTGACAACATCCCCAGCTGGGACTCCAGGTGGCTATAAGTATGCCATAGCAGTAATAAGGCAGACTGCATTTACCCACACAAGCTCTGATCTGGAGTACATTTTTAAAGCTCAAATTTTTAAAACATAAATTTAAATGCCATGTTGTCTTGCTTTCTCTAAATGCACACATACCTTCTTTTTCACATAAGAGCTAATCTCTACAGAGGACACTCAAATTAGTTAAGCCTAAGTGTAAAGAATGGGTATAATTATTCTCTAACACGCAAGTCATCAATTAAAGATGAATTTCTACAAAAGCCAAACCAAATGAAAACTCTGCTCTAATAAAGAAAGCATGTTTTCCTGTATCAATTAATTTGAAATATCAATTTCTACCCTATATTCCACAAAATTTCACTTAGATAAAAACTCTATTTTTTTTTCCATTACAAAATTCATAGCTACCCCTATAACCTCATTTTAATTTTCATAAAGGATAAGTACGATTTTTCGAAATAAAAACTGTCTTCTCTCTAAAACCATAAGCAAAAAGATTAATAAGATATCCATTTCTAGAGTAATTTTATTCTCTAAACAGTTGCATAGAAGCTAAAATTAACCATTTTTAACAGAAAAAGTTATCACAAATTACATCCTCTGATTACAAGAAAAAAATAGAAAAAAAATGGAGCATAATTTGTTTTAATATTTTGTTCCATCTGGATGTTATAAACTTCTGTATGAAATCAGAGGGATCCCTAATAGTAATATAAAGTATTACTATGGATGAAAAAAATATGTTAAAATATAAAGTAGTAAAATGTGTTAAAATATAAAGTAGTAATTTCTCTTATGTAGCACAGGAATATAGCCTAGGAATATGACACATACATGTAGTGTTGTATTAAGTTTTTATTCTAATGTGATGATTGTCATAAATGTTGGTTCTCTGCAGAGATCACTGAAGTACAGAAACTGTGGTAATAAGTTCCATTATGATATTAATGTATCTCTTCTCTAACACAAGTATTTGTCTTGGTTTTCTTTGAAGCACTTATTTCTCCTTAGTAAAGATCTTTGTAAATGCAGCGCTATAATATTGCAGAATATTAATGGACTTAAAATGCGCAGTTTACTTCATTAAATCCTCAGTTAAATACTTCAGACACATTGCAAGTGCTAAAATATTTTGAACACATTTTTTTCATCCAAAGTTAAGACACTGAGTCAAACTCAAACTTCTCATTCTAGTGTTCTACAGTTCAATTTCATTTAAAATATGTCTACTAAAAGCCAAGCCAGCTTTACTCCTCTCTCACTATTTTCTTTTGTAGTTGTTTCAGTAGGTTAGTTACACAGTCTTTCACAGCTTGATAAAACAATTTGCACCCAATAGAACAACTAACAGAATTTGTGTAAGGTAAGTCAATAGAAATGAAAATTATAAGCAAATATTAAGATAAAACTGACAGGGCAGAGTCAAAAATATTTTTTTTAAGTTGTTCAAAGTTAATTTCTCAAAATAAGGACCTAATATCATTCTTACTCATATCTCACTTGTTCATTCAAGTTAAAATAATGCTAAGATCTGGAGAGTTCTGCTCCTCTACTGAAAAGAAATTTTGTTACTCACCTGCACTGCGCAGTGTCAAGTTAAAAATAGACACTATGCTGAGGGCTTTCCATAAGTCTTTACTTGCAAGGCATTGTTCACATACTTCTCGTATCCTCTTCCTGCTTTATGGTCTTGCAGACACTTTCAGTGTCCTCATAGCTTATTTTCCTGCACTGCGACTGATTAAACCAATTCTGTTTCTGTTCTTAAGTGTATTTGTATTAATAGAATAAAAGAAATGAGGATTTCATGGGGACTCTTTCAATATCTTACCAAAGGGTACTTTTTTCAGAAACAGTCTAAGGATCACTATATTTCAGATTAACTCTTACTTGCTTACAGTAAGTAGACTAAAGTTATGAACTAAATTAGAAATTATTAAAAGAATCAACAAATAGGAAAATATGAGAAATATGAATATTGCACATGAGGGAGCATTCAATTTTCAGTGAGACAACTGCTTCTGAGGAAGGACTTTGACCTTCAGAGATGTTGATGATTTTGAATACATCTAAATAAAGGTGTATTTCCTCTGAAAATCAGATCTTATGAGGCTGTTTCAAAGACAGACTCTTCAAGCCATTTATCTTTTTTCAAAATCCTTATTTTTCAGTTGACTTTTCATTTAGTGACAGTAGATTAGGAAATAACAATGAAATTAGGAGAAAATTCCGAGGTGGCAGAAATCTGCAGTGATACAGCACAGTGCAAACATTCCCATCTTGGTCTACAATTCTAGGAATATGCCTGCCTAAGAGACACACTAAATAGTGTCACTGTACCTTTGCTTACCTCTGCCCAGACAGAGCACATAGCCCACCTGTACATTTACTAGGAAGGTTAGGTGTGACTTTTGTTTCCCAGACATCAGAGCTACAGGCTAGATATAGAAAAACAAAGCTATGCTGCTGTGCAGAGACTGAAAATTGTTAGTCTCCTACCAAAATTCATTCTGCAAGTCCAACCCCTCATTTGACTCAAAGCAGGGCCATGACCCTATTTTCACTTGTGTCACAGCTGAAGTCTCCTGCGATGCAGCTGTACCAGCCTGCTACAAGCTGCTGCAAGAATCTCTGACATGGAAATACACGGTCAAAATGATATGCCATGAATTTCAATTCCAGTATATTTTGGAGTATATGAAACTTCAAAAAAGACTATGCATTCTGCAAAGGGTAAAAACTGGTAGAACTGCAAACTACAGTCACCATATTAAACCTTCAGTTATCTATCACACAAGCAAATCTACAATTCTGTATTTGTATAATGTTCTATTTACTGTTATAGCTAACTCTTCTAATTATAGTGACAGCTCTGCTGCTGTTCAAGTCACATTAAAATTAATAGTGAGAAAATAAGGCTCACCAAATAAAAGTTAGCGAGTAAATAACACCAAATAGAAAAGTGCACACACATATCAGTGAAACTACAATTAAGACCAAACTGGATTACAAAATTTTGTTCTGCAGACTAAGTCACTGAAAGGAACCTGTGATTAAAGGCACACAGTGACTGCCAGAATCCTTTGAAGCCTCTGTGTTTAGCACACTGGATTAATTTCTGTTTTGTTTTGGTTTCTTTTCTTTCTATGCCTATTTTTGCATTTCTGAGAGCTAGGCTATTTCCTTTTTCATTGGCCGGATTTGGTACATGTCATGTTCAGGCAAAAATGGAGGTTTGCATTTACAAGAGAGACATTGACATACTGATGTAAGGCCAGTAAAGGCTGACAGGCATGATTAGTGCATGTGCACAAGCCTTTGACACAGCAGGAGAGGACAAAAGAACTGGATGTGTCCAGATTCAAGAGAGGAAGATTATGGAAGCATCTCTTGTTATCTACAGCTCCTGAAGACAGATGCAGAGGTGCATTTCTAGCATGTGATTGAATTCTCTCACTTTTAATTTTAATGTTATTTAAATACCAACAGAGCTGTGATTTTATTTAGGATAGCTGTAAGTTGTAATAAAGACTAAAACTTTATGCCAATAATAACACTTCTAGATCTACTTGTATGATAGACAGCTGCAAATTTAGTAGGGTAACTGCACTTTGCAGTTCTTTCAGCTTGGCCCTCTGTGATGGGGCAAAAACCAACAGACACCATTTGCAACAAGGAAAATTCTGTCTAGATATTTTTAAAAAATGTACAGGGTCAGGTGGTCAGAAACTGAAACAGCTGCCCAGAAAGAGGGTGCAAGAGCAGATTTGACTAGACTATACCCAAAGAACTACATTGAAGGAAGCATCATGCTAAGACAGGGATTGTTTTGTGTGACTTCCAGGAATATTTTCCAACTTTAATTGTCTAGAATTCTAAAAAAATTACATTTATCTCCAAGTGGTGTACATATTGCAAAAATAAAATTAATTGTTTTATTGAAAGTAGTTAGGCATTTCTGAATGTGGGATAAAGATCAGTAGATAAATAATTCTAGGAGAAGTTGGAAACAAATCCCCTAAGCATCTACATATATTGAAAAAGGACTGAATTACTTTCTTCAAGACCTTAAATAAGGGCTTTAACTAAGATTTTTTTTTTTAGTTTGTTCTGAAAAGTTTGCCATGAAAATGTCCAGAGAAGCTTCACAAATGAACATCTAGCATGTATACACGTGCAGTACAAATTTCTTTACATAGGCTCCATATGTTTTCTTAGGGCTGACTTCCTGTAGGTAAGAAAAGAAGAAATAGAAATATTTATTAACAAAAGTGCCAGAGAAATAAATATCTTTTTCTTTGTTACTTTCTCTTCCCACTATTTCTCTCAAACTTAAAAAAAATTGTCCCTTTTTATAGTTTTATATATAATTCTTTATCTTAATCTTTTTTCCTTTCATTTCCTAACAGTAGAATTAATCACTCCATCTTACTGAATTCACTGATTGCATCTTGAAAAAGTTTTAAAAAACAAACTCTTCCTACTTCAAAAATTTACTTTCTTTGGGGAATTTATTCTCTTCATTTTTTTTCCTGACAGAGGAATGTTGAAAAAGCACTAGAAATAGTTGTTCCTACAAATTTGAAGGACCATGTATTTATAGTTTCATCTATCCTTGTAATCACTAAGATGTTTTCTTTTTTCACTGCTTATTGTTGGACTTCTAAGTGTGTTGCAGAAAAGAAGTACAAAGTGCAGCAAGTTGAAAAGGTGTCCATTAAATTATTTGATTTCTTTTTTCATCAAATAATGTTTCAGACATTTCTGAGAGGGATCTAAATTTATTGACTTACCTTTGAGAATCATCTCCTAATCATTCTGTCTTTTTTCTCTTTTTTTTTCTGAATAAACTGAAAAATAAGCTAGCCAAGTACTGTATATAAGATCCCAAATAGATTTCTTTTCCATCCGTTCTCCTTGTCTCCTTTACAATTGGGCTTTTTTTTTTTTTTTTTTGGCATCTGGAATGGGAATCTCCTGCCCTAAAAAAATTTTTTTTTTTGTACCTTAAATCACCTCCTATGACTTAAATTATTAGCAAGGGCATGTACAAATTCCATCAAGAAGTCTTAAGATCTCACACAATTTGGACAGCATAATAAAATTACATTAAGTCTAGTTTGGCAAGTACAAAAAAAATATTTTTGTGATGGCATTAAACTGAAATATTTGACAACTTGTATCCAAATTTAACTGCAGACCTTTAGATATTGTTGGCCTAAACGTTTATTCCCTGATTGCATCCATCCTTTCTCCATAAAAAGGCTATTTATCTTGTGTGTGTTGTCTGGAAACAGTTTAGGCAGGTATTTAATTTTAACTCTCTACTTTATTACAATCTCTTGCAGTGTCTAGGAGTACAAAATTGTGTTTGGAAGCTTCTGTGACACAATGCAAAGCCAGAAAGATTTCTTGTGAAGAAGTAGAGGTGAGAGGAAGATTTAGAATCAATGTAGCATTAACCTTCTTTTCCAGTCATGAGACTTACCAAGTCCTGCTTTTCATAACAGCAATTTAGCTTCCCTTAAACAGAATCAGAGGTAATAATGAAATACAGTAGAGAATACTCATTTCTTAACTCAGCAGAAATTACATTTTGCTTGCATAAGGCACAGAATTCTATTGTGATAAATTGCAATGCTTTTTCGAGGCCATTATATGTGTTTATGGCTGTGGTTTTTGCATAGTAAATCCTGTTGAAAAACAAAACAAAACCAAGGAAGGCCCACAATTTTTTTTATAATTTGAAGAAAAATGTGTTTGAATGGATGAGAAAGTTTTCCTAAGTATAAATCACCTCAACTTATTTTCCAATACAATTATAAAGAAAGAAACCAGTGAGACAAAAATATTAAACATTCTGACATAATTAACATGAAGAGATTAATGGTAAATATTATAGTAAACAAAAAATTTATACCATGCAATTAATGAAAAAAAATCCTTTAGTTACAGGGTAAAAGATCCTAAGATCAAACCAAGTAAATGCACAAATACTTTAAAGTCTACAAAAAAAATCGTAAAAATGCTGTAGAATGTCTTTCAAGAATTGAACTTTTATAGTCATGATGACTATAAATTACTATCACTAAGACCACAATTTAGTTAAAACTTCTATCGTGAAATGAAGTTCTAATATAGATTTTAAAATCTAGCTTGTTTTTAATCTCAACTAAATATAGTTTTCTTAAAAGCACATTGTTCTATCTGTATTAGGGTGGGTAGGAATATTTTCAACCACAGAATGGATATGACAGAAATTACCAGCTTGCTCTTTTCAAAGCTTCATGGAAGAACTCACAAATGATTCTTAGTGTGTTTTAGAGGTCCTTATTACATAGATCCTGCAGAAGAATGAAGCACACATAAACAGAAAAATATAAACTGCATACATAGAATCACTATGTGCATAAATTTCTGTAGTTTGCAGGGATTGAACAATATGTAAAATGTTAAGTAATATTCTCTATTGATAATTAATCATGTAATTACATTCATTTAAAGAAAAGAGTACCTCTGGGAAATATTTTAATACCTGGTAGCCCTCTAAATTTGATCTTTTATTTTTTATCTCACTCTTAGAGGATCCCAGACTCTTCATTTCCCTCTAAAGTATTAATATAGAGATTAAAAATTACGATTGGTTGAAAAATGTAAAAGTGATGAAAGTTTCCTGAGAATACTGATGGGCTTTTTCTCACTTTCAGTTTCTATTCTTTCCTACAAAATTATAAAACTTTTCATGAGGAGTCTTTCTCAAAAAAAACATGGAATCATGCGATTGTGTCCTCCTGCTGTCTGTTGTTCAGTGGCCAATTTCAAAGCGAATTAAAATAAAAATAAGCAGGAAGTTTCACAATTTTTTTTTTCTATTAAAAGTCAAGAAATTATCTTGTGTGATTATTGACTTCTGCTGTGCAGAACAGTTAAAGAACTGTATTACCTTGACTGTTCTATAGACAGTTATTTTTGGTTTTGCATCAAAATGTTTAAATCATGTCTAACTGGTATTGATCTCTAAAGAACTTTGCTGAGTCTCCTAAACAATTGTGTATCAGTCTCCTTCTAAATGTAGCAAAGATTCTTTTTTTATAATTTCACTATATAAGATTGAATTCTTTTCTTTGGGCTTCTAAAAGTACAGTACCTTTTAAACTCTCAGTCTTGATACTGCCTCTTGCAAAGCTCCTCTCCACTGGGCAAAGAGCTTCAGTTTACCAGTCCTTCATCCAGGAAGACATATACAAATATTTTAGCATACTTAATACATTCCATATTTAAAACTGAAAATGATAATTTAATTTTTTAAAACAAAAACATATATACAGAGAAAACAGAAACTATAAAGACAGATATACTTGCTCCTGTTTATGATCCAGTCACAGTTTTACTGTAGAGTATTTGGCATTTCTCTTTAAAAGAAACCCAAATCAAGTTAGCAGTCAATGGCTCAGGGTCACAATGGACATAAGTGACAAGTGGTGGCCTCAGGGGTCTGTATTGGCACCATTGTTATTGAATATCTTCATTAATGTGGAAGGGATTGAATTGCACCCTCAGCAAATGTGTGGATGGCACCAAGCTGAGTGCTGCGGTTGATATACCCAAAAGGTCAGGGTGCCATTTGAAGGACAGGATGCTAGAGGAATCTGAGCAATATCAAGAAGTGGGAGTACGGGAATCTCATGAGGATTAATAAGACCAAATGCCAGGTGCTGCACCTGAGTTGCAGCAACCCCTGGCATCAATACAGTGGGGATGAACAGATTGAAAACAGCTCTGCTGAGAAGGACTTGGGGGTGCTAGTGGGTGAGAGGCTGGGCATGAGCTGGCAAAGTGCCCTTGCCGCCCAGAAAGCCAAAGGCGTCCAGAGCTGCATCCAAAGCAGCGTGGGCAGCAGGGCAGGAGAGAGGATGCTCTGCTCTGCTCTGCTCTGCTCTGCTCTGCCCTGCTCTGTTCTGCTCTGATGAGATCCCAGCTGCAGGGCTGCATCCAGCTCTGGGACCCCAACAGAGGAGGGATAGCAACATGTTGAAACAAGTCCAGAGGAGGACGCCAAGGCAATTAGAGCGATGGAGCACCTCTCATACAAGGAAAGGCTGAGAGAATTGAGATTGTTCAGCCTGGAAAAGAGAAAGTTTTGGGGTCACCTAACTGTGACAGTCTAGCACCTGAGGGGGAATACAAAAAAGATGGAGAGAGACTTTTTACAAGGGCATTTAGCGACACGGGAAGGGGGAATGGCTTCCAACTGAAAGAGAGTAGTTTTATCTTAGATTAGGAAGAAATTCTTTACTGTGAGGGTGATGAAGCACTGGAATAGATTGCTCAGATAAGGTGTGGATGTCCCAACCCTGAAAGTGTTCAAGGCCAGGCTGGATGGAGGTCTGAGGAACTCAAACCAGTGAAAAGTGTCCATGCCTACGGCAGGGGGTTTGAACTAGGGAATGAATCTTTATGGTTCCTCCCAAACCAGGCCATTCTATTATGTTCTGAATAACAGCAATAGTAATCAAAGACTCAAGAATATTTGCTTGTGTGCCTGACCTATCACATGTGATACAGCCCAATTGATACTTTTGGATGATAATGGAGTAGTTAAGCTTGCAAGGGGATCGTAGAAGAGTAGTCTTGAAGTACAGTACAAATCTCTCAGTTTAACTAACAAGCCATGTATATACAAAAGCATGCACACTTCAGATGTGTTCCTAATGATTAGAACAATATGCTAAGTGTCTGTCAACAAACATGGGAATATTGCTGCAGTGCATTCCATACTTATTTGTTAAGAATCTGCAAGACAAAGGACTAATTTTGGTGAACTCTCAGAGGTTCTCACAAAGCACTCTGGGCCACAGCAATATACCAGTTTTGGCACTTTAGATCAACTTTCCTTTAGCATAAAACCAAAATAAGCCAGGTCAAAATAAGGCCTTTCAAATCTAAAGAGGAAGCTGAGATATAGGAAAGGGAAATATCCCCTGAGGATAAACAACTGACTATCTATAATGAAAATCTTTGTTGTTGAGTTCTGGAGAAAAAGATTCATTGTCTATAGAAATGCCATTCATGTTCATTACTCTTGCAACAACGTAATCACATTTATAAAATTTTGCTTACATGCTCACTAGTATAGTCCAACCCTCAGCAATTAATTCACTAATTGTTTGATGCAGATAGCTAAAAGTACTCTAATTATACAGATTGTTTGATGAAAAAAGAAAATCATTTCATTCTGCAGCACATATGAAAAAGATGCTTAAAATTGATGGTTTTGCTTAGTACAGAACATAATAGGAAAATACTGTTCACATTTTGAATAGCAGGGAAATAGGAGAGCAATAAAAGCAGATGTTCATACAATTGCATGAGAGTGCTATAAAGTTCACACCACTGTGACTGCTGTAGCCAGTCATTGTTATCCATATTGAAGCCTGCCTGATGTGACTATTATAATTGATTTTAGCAAGTGGTGTGTTCAATTTTCACTGGTTAACTTAGAAAGTTTTTCAGGTGCTCTTATAAGTCAGGCACTCAGCAAAATATCTCTGTGAGTTTGTGGGACAGAGTACATACATGTAATGTGTCTCTTACAGTGCTTGATATACTGTCGTTCCTTAACCAAGCTGCAGTCACACCACTTTGGGCTAGTTAAAATATTTGTGGAAATATGTGGAATGTTTACCAACATGTCCATATCTTACAGATATATTAATTTCATACAAAAAAAAAAAATCTGGATTTTTGCTGGGGAGGATGGCTGGATTTTGTTGTGTTTTGTATTTTTTCTTTTGAGATGTTGCCTATTCTGAAGTCTAAACTTCAAATTAGAGCAGAATATGTAGATAGGTAGATACCAAATGAAAACAACAAAAAAATTGCTGGATCTGAGGCGGAATGAAAGCTGCAAAAGATAAGAGATAATAATAAATTCCCTCTAATTCACACCAAAAAAAGTACAAACAAAACATAAGCTTTTGTAAAAATGGAGTGTAAAAGCAAAATTTAAATTATAATTTCTAGAATTTCAAAAACCAATGAATCTATGCAAAATATTATCTTCCAATTGTCTTGAAATGAAAATGGTATCTTTACTTAAATGTCTTAATATACTTACTAAAATATTTGTTTTTATTTACATATTATAACAGAAAATTGCATAAACTCTTTAGGATTTTTCATGCAATATTGCTTTCTCCATGTTCTGTATATTTGAAGCAAGATCCATAGATTGCCAGTTGACATTTTAGAGAATTCTATTTATCCCCTTTTCTCTGGAGATGCTGGCTGCACTATAAAGGTCATAACCAAGGACATCATGGTCCTTAAAGAAGCTCTGCAACTCTTGTGAGAAAATGAAGATGAAGCAGATATTCTTTAGTAAGGTTAGCCTAGTGCTTCTGTGACTCTGCAGAAGCAATCCTTTACTGAAGCCAAAGGATTGCAATTTATGTTGACCATTCTGTTATTGAAGGCTTGTGCTAGTTATGCATATAACCCATTAATTTTTTCTCTGCCATGTTCAATCCCCATAGTGAAAGATAACACAGAGAAAGGCACAATGGAATTGCAAATTCGGGATGAAAGCTAAGGAGGCAGAAGTAAAAGAGAAATTTTCACAAGCAAGCCATAAACAGTCTGCTTAAATGAATGAGTTGTTTTTATTTCATATGTTTTCCTGGTTCCAGCCCAGATAGGGTTAATTTTTACAGTAGTCAGGATGGTCGTGACCAGGACCTGGAGATTATTTATACCATCTTACACCTCAGAGAAGATGTCCCTCCTGCTTGAGGGTAATGTCAGACTCTGCATTATGAGTAATCTTGTGTGAATCATTCGCCTCTTTTCTTGTGCACTCAGTCATTAATACTGTTACTGCTACCATTTGTTTTCTTATTTGATTTGCTATTTCCAGCAAATTTTTCTTATCTCACCCTGTGATTTTTATCTTTTGTGCCTCCAATTTTCTTGTCCATCTTACCACAAGGGACAGGGAACAGGGAAATAGGGTAGGTAACAGAGGGTTCTTGGTTTGGAGCAATAAAGTGGGAACACTAAATTGTGAAATACCATTCCTAAACCACAACATATGTATTATAAAATTCCCTGTTCTTAATTGTGTATGGGACTTGTTAAATCCCAGTGTAACTCATATTTTTTTTAATTAAATTATTTCTGATTTATTAACATACAAATTAAATGTGTTGCATCTTAATTTAATGTTTTCATTGAACATGCCATGTGCAGTAACATATATTTTACTTTTTGGACATGATTTATTTCACTACTTGTCAACCAGAAAAAATATAAAAGTGACCAAATACTTTAAGTGTGAATTTGACTGGCTTTGCAAGCAGACAGCTAGACAATATTGATTTTATAAGGGGTTATACAGGAGTGTGTGTTTTTTTTCTTTTTGGCAAACTAATGTGCTAGAAAATAAACCTGATTTACACACCATATTACATGTTCAATTTACAATAACCATTAATAAAATGGATAGTGGTGGTTTAATGCAAATTATCTGAGTGCCACATTAATAGGGTCAGAAATGCCATTTCAATTAAGAATATTAATAAATTGCCAGTTTTTGTAAAAACAGAAATGGATCATGTTCAGTATAGCATTGTTAGGTTAACTACTCATATGCTCTACCCCAATTCTTTGATTTAAGGGTTGTCCTCAAAAAGATGTAATCCTGAGCTAAGGAAAAACTTTTCCATTACTAGTGGATCATAAGGAAAAGGCATTCTTTAATCCTTTTTGGAATGAATTATTTTCTGTTTTTCTTGTCTTTCTCTTACTCAGAAATAAATATCCAGAGGGATAAAAATTTGAAAATTAGATTGGACAAAAAAAATAGCTGTAATTTCCTTCCGTTTCTTTTGACCTGAAAATGGTTGACTTCTCTGCTCATATCTCCTGTACTGAATTTTAGTTATGTACCTGGAGCCATAAAATACTACAAATGTCAAAAAAATCTAAAAATAAAGTAAATTATTCTAATGTTCACTATCACCATTAAAATTTGTGCCCTAAAATACATTGAAATGCTACAGTGCTGTAGCTACTTTAGCAGAAATTGCAAACAGCTCCAAAGACTTACTGAAGTATAAAAGCCTTTTTAAAATTATTTTCTGACAGTAGTACTGTATAATTGCCTAGATAAACCTTGTTTAACATTGTAAATTTAGCTGGATTTAACCCAGCAAACTGCAGTGACAAAATTTGTAGGTAAAAACACATGACAGATGGAAGTTACATCATGACACTGGAATAAAATGCAATTAATTAGGTAAAAGAATCCTTCTCTTCTTTATGACACCGTCAGGAAAATCATCAGCAATTCACAGCTAAAAAACGCACAAGCAAGTAAACAAAAATATCCTACCAAGCAAACTGGTAAACCACTTGCCTCATCCTACTCCCTGTTCGAAAAGTATTATTACAGATTTTCACTTTGGTCTGTGAATGAAAACAATGAAAAAATGCATCAACATAATTAACAAAATAACCTGAAGTAAGAGTCAAATTGTCCATATCTGAATGCCAAATCATCCTGCACTGATCTTTTACCACCTTATGGTAATGGGAAGCTTTGCATTATACCATTGTAATATTCCAGTTGTAGCAGGAATATTTTATTTGTTATTTATTTTTACATAAAGGTCACAGTGCATGAATCTTGTACACATTTTCTTGAAGGTAGTTTGAAATTATTTCTTGGGCCTGGAGTTTGCCTGAATTGTTCACAAATTTTTGCACAGTTTAGAGAGAGTAAAACTTAGAATCATGCAGATGCTTTATAGTTTTTATGGACAGACACATTTACTAAGTACATAAAACTTAAACACATAGAATTTCTTTCCTTTATTTAAGGAAACCACTATTCAAGCACAGATTGACAGGAACATATCATCTTACTTAATTTTCTTATTAACATAAGAGAGT
This sequence comes from Cettia cetti, assembly GCA_013401135.1. Classification (NCBI taxonomy): domain Eukaryota; kingdom Metazoa; phylum Chordata; class Aves; order Passeriformes; family Sylviidae; genus Cettia; species Cettia cetti. Next base: position 5,105 of record VZUI01013272.1, on the reverse strand, counting down.
TTTGCTTATTCAAATATTTTTATTGAAAAAAGAAAAACCAAAAACTTTCAAAACACTGTAGAAGTTAAGCTAATAATTTTACATTTCACAAGACTCAAGTGTTCTCTTACATGTGAGTTCCTTTTTGATGCAATTTAAAATTAGCATCTTCTGAAACATCTGCCAGAGAGAGATGCTTTGGACACTGGTAATTACTAAATCATATGCAGCTGTACACATTTTTGATAGCCCTTATAGCTCACAAAACTGCTTCAACAGCAATAAATCTAAACAATTCCTTCTATTATAATCAGTGTTATCATGTTTTTTATACACAAAAAACAATGCTTGCAGGTTCGGCAGCAAAATTTTAAAAAAAGCTTCTGTTCAGATAACATAGATTACATCTATTTTAAGATACCGTGATTTTTCCTGAGATTGCAATAATGAGGAAAATGCAGGGAAAAAATAAATCAATCTTGTTCTCCTGTGGAAAATAGTGTCCCTTTTGCAATGATTTCTAAAATACTCCAAGAAAGAAACTGCTTTCAAATGAAAAGGAACTTGAATTCTTCATATCTTGATATGAGATAGTCACGACATTCATAGTGGTTTTGTATTTTGTTGGGATCTCAGCAGCTGAAAAATTATTCAAATTACCATGAAATAGCGTGAACCACTGGAAAAAGAAGAAACGGAGAACTGTGACTAAAAGAGGAACATAATGGTATGGGACATCAGTTATAATTTTCTAGCTCCTCAGATAGACCTACATATTCTAGAGAAGCAGGTGGACTTCCTTGAACACCAGTCACAAGGTGTCATCAGGGAAGGTTACCATGGTATGAAACCAAGTATTTTAGAATAATTGAGGAGACAAAGATGACAGGCATGTTTAGCCAAGGGTCTACTCAGCCTGTATTGACAGCAGGTGTCCTCTTCACTGTCTACAACTTCCGCAAGGGAGGCTGTTGATCTCCTTTCTCTTGTGACCAGTGACAGGAACAAGGAAATGGAATGACGTCGTATGAGAGGAAATTCAGACTGGACATTTGTGGTTGGTCACTGGAGCAGGCACCCCAGGGAAGTGGTCATTGCATGAAGCTGTCGGAGTTCAAGGTGCATCTGGACAAAATCATGTGATTTAGTTTCAGGTTTTCCTGCGAGAAGTAGAGAGTTGCACTCAATGATTCTTAAGCGTCATTAAATTTTTTCTTTGGTTCTATGACAATACACAAAAAAAATCAGCTGACAATCAAAACAACTTAACTAGATGGCACTATATTTTCTATACCCTAATTATCTTTGGTGCTGCTTTAGTGCACTACCAACAGTAGGAGCATTTAAGAAATCAGATTCCATCTGGATACTTTATATTAGGAAACCAAAACCAGTGACTTTGACATCAGCTCCCTGAATCACCAGTTTTCTAGCAATAGATTATAAATAAGAAAAATAAAAATCTCTTTTACATGGACATTGAAATAAACAGTCATCATTTAGTTTTAAAAACGAAATCTAAAATGATATACCACCAGAGAAAAATCCTGTGAGAAAATTTATCTATTTTTATTCACTGTAAATATTTTTTTTTAATGAGCATTAAATGAAGTTTGATGTGACATGTTAAAGGAAGAGATGAAAAAAATAAGAACATCAAAGCAAAACTTATCTGCTGAGTCAGGAAAGTGTACTCTTGGAAAAAAAAATAATCATAAATCACTATTTACGATGAATAGCCTATTTAAAATACTTTTTTTTTTTTTTTACTTTGATGGAAATGTCATTTTTTAGAGTGTGCTCAATTTTGTTGTGGTTTTTAATCTAGTTTCAGTTTAAGTTGGATAGAAGTAATTTTTTAATGAACTAGAAACTCCTTGGATCCTGTAAGTTCTGGGTGAAATTTAGGATCATGACAGTTCTGATGGCAAATAAGAGTCATTAAGCTGATGATTATGCACTTGGCCTCCACAGAACTAGAGAAATGCTGTATGAGCAATCACTCTCTGGGAAGATCTACCAGGTGCACCCACTCTAGGGTCAGGCATCCTGCAGGATCCAATGAGGACGTTTTCCCCAGAGGGAATGAAGACATAATTTTATGGGTCTGGAACTCAAGGTTCATATCATCATCCCTACCATCAGGAAGGTTCAGTAGAAAGTTGGACAAGATCTGTTCAATATCTTTCAAAAGCATGTTTGTTGAAAAAGCATTCTTCAGTAAAAGCATTGTTTCATCCAAAGCAGATGCATTTCAAAACTCTTTTACCATATAAGATGTTGTTTGCATCTTTATGGATTTTTAAAACTGCTTTACGTACAGGATTGTAGTTTCTTGGAAGATATTTATGGAAAGTAGAAATTCATAGGTTTTTCACTGAATAGATACAAAACATGCATGCAAAAGAAAAATTTTCCTAGGGTTTGTACAACTAAACACAGAAGAAATTTATACATGTTCACAAATAGAACAAAATCCCAGGTCAAGTTCCGAAAAGGATGACTGCCTCTATGAAGACTTCCACAATCCCATTTGAGCATTAGGAATTTTTGATAGTGAGGAAGAACACCACCCAGAGAAACGAAAAGCAAGAGAATTATTTTAAAGCTATAGTTGTCATATTTAAAAGCAATAAATACATTGCTTTTAAATATGACAAGTTTAGCTTAAAAATCAAAAGGGAAGGGTTTTTTTAAAATTATATAACACTGAACTAGCAGAAATTCTACCTTCTACTTATTGAAAAAGATTACGTGCTTTGCAAATTACAAGCAGGCAAGGACAGATAGCTTTTTTTGTAATATTACAAAATGTTTGCCTCTCCCCTTCAACTCAGAAAGGCAGTTTTGAGAAGTCTGAGTTAGTTTTTAAGACACATATTTTAGCATCCAGATTTGATACCATTGACCTTAACCTTTAATGTATAATCACATTTAGATAAGGTTCTGACATAAGAATACAACTGGTGTTAATTCTTTTTTTGTTGGTTTGTGATTTTTTACATTTCAATATAAAAATTGATTTTTTAAGATGCCATACACATGTGGAATATGATGCCATAATACAGAGCCATAGAGAATATGTTGACTAACTCTAAACAAGACAAATTGATGCTAGAAGGAGCACATCTACATTTCAGCAGTTTTTTACCTGTGCTAATTTACTCTTCTTCAGCATTTCACAATTGGGTCTAAGCACATTAGTAAAGGAAGAACTCTTTAAAATACCTGTGATTAGGTTGCAGTTTAATTCCATTTAGCAACAAATCAAAAGAGGAGTTCAGTGTTTTGGGAACTCTTTCTATACATATGTACTCAATCCTACATATTTGCAAAGAATTTAAAGTTCTTTTTCCTTGAACACGTCACAAAGCAAACAATAAGCAGCTCCTTTGCTCAGAGTTTCAGGAACATTTTCAGTCAACACATATAGCCAAAACGTTTGCTCTCAAGTGCAGCAGTGCTCAGAAAAGAAGAATTAAAGAAGTCATTCATTTTAGAGGAATGATAGGGTCAAGTCTCTGGCTAGATTACTGAAGAGAACAAAAACTCTTCAGCAGTATCAAAAGACACCATAAGACACATAAAAGCAGTGTGTTCCCTAAGCTTTTTTGGAAGTATTGATTGCTACCTACTCTTCTATTCTGAAAAGGATGGCAGTTATCTCCTCTGAACACAAAATACAGAAAAAATACCATGTAAAAGGGAAACATTACAGCTGAATTTCCTGACAGGAGTCAGACCTCTGCTTTCTCAGTAAGAGAATTAGATCTATGAAAAGAGCTTTCAAGGAGACAATGTAAAGAATTACTTCTGCTTTAATAGCGTATACAATGCTTATCTTTGTTGTGGCAGTACAATTACAATATTGTATCATTACCTCATTTTGTCAATATTTTAACAAAATTAGCAATTTTCATTGTTTTCAGTTCTAAGATGTGCACATATTTAGCAGAATAAAAACTTTTATGTGGAAAGGAAGAATTACTCAATTTCAACAGTAAAGATGCAACAGATTTTATAAAAATGTGCATTTTATTCTTAAAATATTATAGTTTCTTCACTTTGCTTACTAGTTAATTTATCAGTAAAAAGCACTACTACTAAGAGCAATGGTTGGTAGGTCCTTGGTTACTTGTTATATTATGAGAAAGCTGAAGATAGAAAAATATTCTTTGACAGGATTTATCCTTGAAAATAGCTCATTACATAATCTTGGTTTAGCCCTTTGTTTAGAAAAAAAATCTAAAAGTATCTTGTACCATTTAAAGCTGTTGTATTCTGAGCCTCTCTTCTGCTCCTGAATTAAAGTAATTGCAATATATACATTAAAGAAAAATAAAAAGCAGGCAAAAAAAAAAAAAATAAGGTAATTGATGCTGATCTTCTTTTTGGGTGTGGCCTTGGGTATAGCTAACCTAAATAGCATCTAAAATTGGACATTTCACTTGTTTATAAAATAAAATATTTTGAAGGACCAAAGTATTTTCAAGAATAAATGTGAAAAACACATATTAGGTGTAAAAAGTGATTAACTTTGTATGAATGCATATTGGATCTGTTCACATATCCTGTTTAAAGAATTTATGGAGTCTTTTTGACAATAAAATTAATTACAGACATAATTCCAGTTTTGTAACCCATTTCAAAATGCAGCTTCAGGTTCCTGTGTTTACTCTGAATCACTGCTGCTCAAATATGTGTGTGTGTGGGGAAACAAACAAACAAGCAAACAAAAAAAAGAAAAAAGGAAGAAATAACTAGCAAGCAAGAAAATTTAAATTTGGAATTTTGGCTTATGCTGCTTCTACACAAGTGCCATATATGGTGCTTCTGCACCATGCCAATATGATTTTATAACAGAAAGCACCTTTTATTTCTCCAATACACTAATTTTTTGTATTGGTGTCCTGGGTTATGGTGTGGAATGTATTCTATCACTATCTTCACGAACTGATAAATCCAATTGTTGGAGCAGTGCTCTTCCCAAACCCCCTGAGCTATTTTCTGTTAATGGCCCATCAATGCCTTGCCCATGACTCATAGATAACTCCCTCTGGGAGCTATCTCTCTTTAATGGGCCATCAAGGACCTCCCGTATGACTCATAATCCCATTGTGAGATGC
>VZUI01013259.1:0-39459 GCA_013401135.1 Cettia cetti | reverse complement strand
CATAACATAACATAACATAACATAACATAACATAACATAACATAACATAACATAACATAACATAACATAACATAACATCATACATTAGATCATAGATCATAGATTATAGATTATAGATTATAGATTTTAGATTATAGATTATATCACAGATGGCAAATTTATTACTAGCAAAACAAACTTACTGATAATATAACAGCAGATGTGTTTCTGAAACCATACCAGAGGGGAATACAACAATCCCAGAAGTGGGAGGACAAATGAAACTGACCCCAGAAGTGAGCCCAGAAAGGGACTATGAAACAACTGGCCTAGTCTTGCTTCAAAAATGATCTGTGTCATTGCTTTGAGAATCAGTCAGACATCCCCAAAGTTTATGCAGGCTTTAAAAAATGAGCACTACATGCAGCATGGCAAGTACTCAGGAAAGAATGTTATGATTAAAATAAGGCAATTTTTAAATCACAGAGGCAAAGAAGGTGTAGGATAACATCAGTTTGAGCAGCCAATAGATAATGTTCACTTCTGGATCAATCTTTGACAATTTATCAAATTGTAGTCAGATTTTCTAAGGCACATTAAAGAGGAGATTAGAAATTTCAGTAAAAACTGCATGTGCCTTGTGAGCAAATATTAAATCTCATACTAGAAACCATATGTTAGACAGGAAAATGATAAAGAATATTGAAATAACATCTGTTTAATTAAAAAAAAAAAAATGTTAACTGACACATCCCAAAATGTAATTAAAGCATCAGTGTTCTACAAACTATGGCAAATTAATCTGAATTGACAAGGTGGAAGGGAGTGGGGAGAAGTTTCAGACATTAAATAGGACCCTCTAAATAAGTACTTGGCAGTCTTAAATTTTGAAAGAAATAGAAAAAAACCCATCCCAGTGCAAGTGTAAGAACTTGTTACTGTCAGTAAAAGAACACACTAATAATGAAGTATCCTGTGGGGAAATATATGATGAGATATAATCACATCATCCACCTTAGAAGTCTGAAGGAATAGCTTAACCATGGAGCATTACGTAAATGAATGAATGCAACTCTTTTCTATAGACTAAAAGATACAGCTCAGAAGAGAGATGATAATGTGTACAGCCATGTGTGGGCTCTCATACACATCTTAGAAACAGGTTCCTGGGTGTGAAAACACATGACAAGTGGGAAGCTAGAACTCTTGAAAAGATCAAGGTGTCTGCAACATCCACTTCCATGGATCACTTCAAGAAATGCTAAAACATATTATCTTGCCAAATCACAGAAAGTCTTAAAAAAAAATTTCCAAAAACTAGTATTGTTTTTAGTTACTGCTTCCTATAACTCCTTGATATAAAAAAGTTTTTAAAAAATGGTTTTCAAACTATGAATAATGAAAAAAGGTTAGTTGACTGAAAAAATGCACACATGAAGATGGCAGAAAAATTTTGAAGTGATATGAAAACAAGCAAAAGAAGTAGGCTTGTAGAGCTAGAGAAGTTTCAGTAAAAATCCTCTACTTGTGGCCCGATAAAATCCTGATAGCTTTTTGAGTCTGTGTAAAGTGGGCTCAGCTGCAGGACCAGTGCAGATACGATGGGTATTTTGCTAAACAGTATTTCTGATTCTTTTTATCCCAAGGATGGTGTCATGTCTTGGCAATACTGATTATCACTTCAAAAACTGTCTTTTCTCTTCATGTAGCATTACACCTCTGAGAATCTCAGTGTGGGAGAAAAGGGTCTGAGAAATACAACTAGGAAGTGAAAACCATGAGATTAGGGCTTTTTTCAAAGGTTTTCCCTTCATTCCCATTTAACTTCCACAGTGTAATTTCCTTCCCTTTGTCTCTTCTTGTTCTTTCACACTATGGAAATCACACACACATATGTAAAGCTTAAATAAATTATGTTCATTTGTCAGAAAGCAGATACTCTAATGTTCAAGAATTAACAATTATTTTAAAAAGCTGTTTATTCATTACTTACATTTCAAGTGATATTGCTTGTAGAAGAAGAAATCAGCTCTAGGAATAATAATGATTCAATGACTAAACATTCTGTCCTGCTGTGATATCTTGGCTAGCTCTTTGTTATTTTACTGGAATAAGCACAACAGAACAGTACTAGTGAATCTGTATTTAATTACATTTCAAGTGGATTAAAATACCCAAAAAGTTCTTGAGACAGAAATTGTAACTCACATATCTTCACCTGCCAGATAAACATCCTGTCTAAAAGTAATCATATTCTTGGGGTTGTTTTTTTTTTTTTTTTTTGATTTATAGTAGAAAGCAGCAACAAATGTAAAGCATTATCCATTTATTTGAGTAGAGTACAATTCTCATCCAAGTATTTTTCCTGGGTTTTGTGCCTCCATTACAAAACTTTAAGAAAGATTCAGGAGAAAAAAACCACTAGAATAGTAAAGGTAGTAGAAAAGAACAGACAATTAGTGGCATATGCAAGAATGTACCTTCATTTAACTTTTGAAAGAAAAGTCTTAATATAGTTTGTACTATATGGAAAGCAGAAATTTGACTACGGTTTAGTTACTGTTAGCAGTGAAAGCCAGAAGAGAAATGTAAATAACATGAAGTTACAAGAAAGGCCACTTTATTTGGTTATAATTTCCCATAGATTATGGTAGAATGGTAATGGTCAAAAATTAAAGCAACTTGCCTTGTCCCTTCAAATTGTTTTATATAAAACAATCACAGAATCATAAAATAATTTAGGTAGACAGAAACATCTGCAGGTCATTTGGAACATCATTGAAATTCTGATTAAAGTGGAGGTCACTTAGATGTTATAAAAGGTTGATTAAGGTAAAATTTAAAGTATTTCCATGGAAAGAATATCTACAGACTCCCTGGACAATATCTGGATATCAAATATGTGATTTTTTTTTTCCTGTTTCTACCTAATTAGATTGATGCCAATTGAGTTTCTTGCTTCTAGTCTGTTCCCTGTGCACCTTCAGGAAAATTACCTCTAATCAGGTAGGTAAAATTTTCCCTTAAATCAGAAGAAACTCAACTTCCTCAATGCCATGACTTTGACAGACAACAATTCTCCCACCTTTTAGTATGATCCATGGGTTTCCTGTGAGTACATTTCATCCCATTGTCCCGCTCACAAATGAAAATGTTAAGCAGTATGGGTCTCTGAGGGTGGTTAATAATTTGTCATCAGTAGGGTTCTATATCACTTATCAGAATCATATGAGCAAAAATATTAAGCCAGTTCCACACTTAAGTTGCTAGTCCATCTGTCCAGGACATCTCTTTTCAGTGTGTCTTCAGGGATGATTCAAGGATGGGTGTTTCTATCAAAAATCTGGGTAAAGCCAAAGTCAAAAATATCCACTTTTCTTTCCTTCTCCACTAAACCACTAATTTCACCACTGAAGAAAATCCACTTGGTCTAGCACAGCTTGCCTTTGGTAAATCCATGTTGACTTCTACCAAACACCTTTTTTGTCCTTGAAATGTCAGAATATATTTTCCATATTTCCAATAATTTGTTAATTTAAAATAAACTGACAAACTTGTTTTCAAAACCCTCCTTCTTCCCCTTGTTGAAAATGATCATAATATCTTCCTTGATCATTGTCAAATATCTTCTCAAATTGCCAGTGACTCCAATGATTGACATGAAAATAGTTTATTCACAGTTATTTGGTGTGAAATTGGTATTAATCCAGGGAAATCTCATGGCCTAATTCATACAGCTGATCAGATTATCCAACTGAAAGTGCCCGGTTGATGCTACCACATGTAAACCTATTTTCATCTTACTTGTGAATATTTGAGGACATAACTGAAGTGACCTGAGGATGAACAAGTCCAATACCCTGCTTCATTTATATTTATTATTAAAAATAGAGGTTATCTGTGGGAGATGTCTATTAATTCTTAATCTTTTCTGACTGCTGGAGCGAAACAATGACAGCACAAAGGGAGGCTGCATTCCTAACTTGACTGGAATGATATTGAAGAAATGGAAGACACATCATGCTTCCAACTATCCAGAGAAACCCAGGAATTTGTATAACTCATTTATATGGCAGTTATAAAACTGTCTCTAAGCCTAAATGAAATCGATAATAGGACAACATTTCATTAGGAGTGCTAGTTTCATCTTAAATTAACTGAAGTGCTGTCTTATTTACTGCGGTAGTATACAGCAACTCCCAGAACCTGAAAGCAAGGCAGTAGGAATAGGAGTGATAGTTTATACTGACATGGGGGAAAATGCAACACCAAATAATGTGGTACTACTAAACTCAATTTATTAGGTGGACAAAGCAAGAGAGAAGCTGTCCAAGTTTTACAACCATGTACGTACACACAGAGGTATAATTATCTGAGACCCATCCCAATCACCACACCAGTGAATGGAAACAGTGCAGCTTCCGTGTGGAAGAGGAGACACGGTGCTCCATGTGTCCATGTAAAGCTCTAGGCAATCATCTGACTCTTCTGCCCTCCCTCACTCTACTTCTTGTACAGCAGCTTGACAGTGTTGTATGATTGAGGGGGCTTCAAAGCCAAATAGCAGCAAAGGCTGCCAAGCAAATAGATTGATAACCTGCCACACCTCTCAAGCATTTGTAGATATTGTTCTTCAGTCATCTCTTGATTCATTATCCCTGCCAGGTTCTCTCTGCATTGCACACTGCATGTTTGGGTTGTAGTTGGCTCTGCGATAGGCCTATATCAGATATTCTGAGAACATGTCCCTGCTTTCAGGATCTGATGTCTGGGATTTTTCCTGAATAGACAAATACCTGAATATTTACTGCTGGTGGAATATTAATTTTCTTTGTGGTAAATTAGTTATTTAAATGAATTATGGAAATTATGAATGTTATTAGATCCATCCCTCTGCTATATCCCTTATCTTGGTAGTAAACTATCAAATTAGCTAGGGGCAGAATTTACCTTTAATCATCACTGCTAAAATTGTTATAGGGAACTTTCATGTGGCTGGTGAGCAAGGGTGTATTCAGAATAGCATACCTCTGAGGGATTTGGCTAGAGAAAAATCTTAACTCTCCTCATAACCGTCTATAAGCACATAAAGAATTTTTCTAATTGGTTGTGTCATAAAATTATTTTCATTGCAATAATCTACCAATTTTCTTAGCATATTTTATTCAGTACAAACTCTCTGAGTCTCATTTCATGGAACTGAAGAGGAACATATAATCACAAAATCTCCTTCCTTCAATAAATTGAGGTTTTCAGTATTCTGAACATGGAAATTTTTAAATTGCAGTTTTTAATGCCAAAGCAGACCAGCATTATTAGTATTATATCTGGTAAGTTTTAAGGTGATCATAGTCATTGGTAATAATTTTGAAAACCTGTAAGAAATACATGGAGTATGAAAGTAGCATGCTGTTTCTAAATCTCTTTTATTTCCCCTGTATCTGGAAGGGTCCTACATTAAGACCAAAGAAGAGGTTTCCAAAAAATTATATTAATGTGACAAATCAGCACTGAAAACTGTTTCTGTCAAAAACAGCTTGGAATACTGGTTACAGTTTCATGACCTTTCTGAAAGGAAATTGAGAGTACAAATGACTGGTCTGCATCTGTGTTAACTGACAATATATTTTGAAGATCAACTGGTAGTACTAATGAAGATAAGGAGATTGATTGAAAAAGGGCACAAAATATTCTCCCAAAGCATAACCTCCCGAACCTCTTAAATTCTCCTGACTTCCTATATTGGTAGAGGCTTTTATTTTTTTTTTTTTTAATTGGTCTAGATATAGCAAACTTTGGCTCAGTCACTCTATTTCATCCATTTTTCCATTAATTAGTGCAATCATACTAAACTTATCTAGATTTTAAGTTTCTATGGTTCTACTCTTCAGTGAAAGACATTCGCTTAAAGACATTTCTGTTCATTAGAAATATTTTGGGGATCTACAGTATTTTTAGAAACATCTATTTTTTTTTCTTCACTGTCACTAGAGTATTTGACACATAACCAGATGTCCCCCTGCTCTGTTTTCTTGGATTGTGTTGTGTGAATTAAAAAAAAATAAATATGAAGAAAAACAAGAAAATTGAGAGAGAGACGGAGAGAAAGGGAGGTTGAGAATACAGATTTGGAAAAATCTGGATTAGGAAGAAGTTCAATGATTATGTAAGAATTATAGTAGAGAAGTAAACAGATAATAATGCCAAGAAATGTTCATTAATGTGTAATAAAACAAGAAAATATTGTGTTAAGCAAGGAGGAAAATTCTGAGAATTTACCTGTATTGTTTAATTTGCAAATATTCTCCTCATGACAGCTCTGCTTTACTAATGAATGTCTTGAGAACTACAAATCTATGAGATCTGAAATGCATCTATTTGTTTAGAAGTTCATTACTTAAAATATGTATGCATTAAATATTTCTCAATCAGTAGTCAGATAAAGTGTTTTTTTAATTCACAGTTTGACATGCAGTCATCTGTCTTCACTGATATTTACATGCAAAGTCAAAGACTGGTAGAATAATGCACAGAAGACCTATATAGGAAAGCACATGTTTGTATACAGATATCCTCTATAAAGTATTTGTGACATCACCCAATACATACATTTGTTTGTGATACACACTACGTCTCTGAATGCCCAAATGTGGAAGAAAATGTTGAATAATTCTGGGCCATTTTAAGTATTTTTAATTAAAGGTTGTAACTCAGCAAAAGTTTTAAGAGATGAGGCATGTCCACTACTGATTAAAGAGCTTTATGTATAATTTCATAATGGAAGGAAGTAAAGCAGGTGAGGTTTAAATATCAGAAAAATAGAAATTGATAAAACACAGAAAACAAATGAGTTAATTGTGCTGTATAATAACATTTAAAAAAATAGCCTACATGAGTTTGGCCATCATGATATCCCCAAGATATGACAACGTAAAAAAATCCCTTTAACTGGATGTTTCTCCATGAAAAAATCTAGTGAGGATTTGTGGATTGTCTCAATATGTACGCTGCTACTATTCAAAAAGGAAATTTCAATACATGCAAAGCACAATTTTTCTGGGTGTTTTTTTTTTCTTTTATAATGCATAATAGCAAAACAATAGAACATAATAGTTTGAAAATATTTGGAAGTTTGCGAAACAGATAAAAGGGATTTTAGGAAGATTTTTTTTCTGTTCTTGACAGCTTATGTTCATTATTCCAGCCGATGAGAAGAGATTAAGTCTTTGATCATGAATGATTTTCTTTACTTTTCTGTGAAAGCTGAGAATGTTTTATCCACTTACGAGAAGTATAAATTTAGGATGAAACAAACTTTTTTTTGTTTAAATTTGATATTATATCTAGTAATTAAATGTTGTTTTGTAGAATTTTTTCTATGGTCTAGATGCACAAGCTTTCTGTAGACTTCCAGAACAGGCTACAAAGAGAAAAGTTTTTGAAGATTATGATATACAGAATGCTCACAGAGTCTCCTGTTTCTGAATGTTCTGGTGAAATTCTGACTAGAAGTGCAGAACTTGAAAGTTGATTAAGTCATAATAAGCATTTGTCTCAGAAGCTGTACAACTGATTTCTTAATTAAATAATTTTCTTCTTTATAGAATGAAATGAATACTATTAAATTGTTTTGTCTTTTAATCAATACATTTTCTTAACACTTGTTCTCATTTCTTTGCAAGATGCATCACGTTCTTCTATTTTCAATGCTGTTTTGATTTCCTTGACTTGACAAGACTGACTGATTTTTTAAATTTGTAGATGAATTTATCCCCCTGCTTTATAATTATCATCAGATTTTAATTCTACTTCTCTGAAAGTCATATATGTGAGTTGAATTATATGTGGAGGGAGCCTTTTTTTTTTTTTTCTTTAACTAAAATTAGAAATAAACTTTTTATTTGTAAGTCATGTTTTAGTTAGAGTATGATAATTTTAATAATAGGCACCCAAGATAAGTTACTCTCACGTTCAGAGTAATTGATTGTAGACATTATGGGGACATAAACCAGATGAATAATCAAGTATAAAATATTAATCATTTTTATGTTTTTAAAATTGCCTTTATAAGGTACTAACTTTAAGAAATCTGTTCTCACAATCTTGCTTCTTTCTATGCCTCTCCATCTAATACGTGCATACATCAAAACGGAAATGTATAGGGACATGAAGTTATGACTATAAAAGGAAATGGTATGCCAAGACAAAGGCAATAATGATGCCATATTTATTTATTTCACTGTGTGAAAATTAGCAGTGCTTCTTTCAGTGCATTTGCACTTACTTTTCCTTATGCTTTTTAAAAATAATGCAGCTAGCACAGCAGACATTGCCAGGAAATTCAAAAGATCTGTAATAAACTCAAACACTTTTTTTTTTCTATTTTTATGTAGTTAGTTTTCTAAGAAAGGCTTAAATCCTACAGGTTCTAGAGAGAAAGAAATTACATTTCTAGATGAAAAATATACATTCTAGAGTTTCAGGAATTAGCTGCTAGAACTACAAGAAAGTGTCCATTAAACTCTTTTAAGAAAATATCTAGATGATTAATTGGTGTCTACAAAACTGATGTATATGAAGTTAAACCTCTTGCCCGTTTGTCTTTTACCTGCAAAAAAAGATATATTTGGGCAGACATATTTAATTCTTTTACATATGTGTTTTTATCTTCATTTATTCTGTTAAAGAAAATAGTTATACAGTTATTTTTAGATATTCATATGTTTCATAAATTTTGTTTTTAGAAATATCTGGGATTTTTAACAACAGTCCTGAAATAAATATATGCTATTGAAGAATTTCACTGAAAGGGTCAGAAACATTTGCATGATTATCTTGACTAGGAAATTAATTGATTACTAATAACTTGAAAACAAGTTTGATCTGTTCATTATGCTGTTACAGCTTTACATGTCCATGTTAAAAAATAGATTTTCAAAACATTTCACCTCTTCCAAAAGTGAAACATCTAAGAATAAGTATATGATTATACTAATCATTTGACAAGCTGTACCGTATGACTGTAATTTGCTACTCAGAATTTAACGAATTGCCTCCTGAAGTAAAACATCTGCTACTGTAAATGACAGTGGTTACCAAACAAGGATATTATGAATCTCAGCCCATAAAACATCAAAGAAGCTCAATATGCAGTCATGAAGAAGGTATGAGGTTTTGTAGTGTTATTTTTAACACCTGGAAAAATTACATGTTTCTGAATCTTAAAATCTTGATCTGTTTGTAGTTTCAGATTTTCTTCTCAATTGTTTAATTACTGAGTTTGTTAGAATTTAAATATCATTCTGACTGTCAGTAATATATATTTAATTTTCCACCAAACTATTATGTACGTTTTCTGACTAAAACTAAATAGAAAGGGTTTCCTTTCCTTTTTTTAATGTAACAATTACTTTATTCCCCACATGTTGTGAAGAAAAGGACTTGACAATTAACAAGGAGCAATTTTGCATTAAAAATAAATGTTTTCCTTCTTCTTTAAATATCAGTTTAAATATTTTGAGATTCCAGCTTTTGAAATGGTTTTTTTGCAATAGACAAAATGTGTACACTGTTCTTGTAGTCAAGGACAAATTGTCACTAAACCAAGCAGTTCAGATTGATTAGCATCCTTGTTGTCAGTACATCAGAGGTTCTGATTCAAGATGTCCTCTGCTCCAAATCAGGCTTCTTCACCAATAAAACTGCTGTTTTCATTTCAGATTTAAATCCAGGAGTGAAGAATTATGTAAACTATAGTGCATGGGCTTTTAACTTGTGAAATATTCCTTTTTTTTTTTTTTTTTTTTTTTTGTTAAAAGAAAATAGGCTTCATATCGATTGTGATTTTACTATGAAGGGTCTCAGGACTAGTCAAAACTCACTTTGGACAAGGTGTGTTTTACCTTGCTGTTAACAACTGTCTGCCACTGACATAACTGTTTCTCATCCTGTTTCACCTTCAGTTCAAGGAATGCTACAGAGAATAAAGGCCTGACCAAGCAAAATGGTCCTACTATAGCAACTGATAGCCTCAATGTCTCTTAAAGTTGGGGGATGCTTTTGGACAACCTTTGAACGTGGATACCAATGACCATCAAGAAAGCTGAAGTGAGAAAACTTATAAAAATAGTTCATGTCAGACTATAAGAATAAGGATGAAGTGATCTTCCTCTACAATGTCAAACTTCTTGTGTAGGCTTGGGACTCTTCTTAGCACAGCAATCATCTCTCTCTTCACAAGGAAGACAACGTCGGTGTTATCAGAGGACTGAAAGGGTGACAATAAGATTGAAGTAAAGATGAAGATACTGGTATATTTTCTTGTGTATGAATTTTAAATATGTTATAATGAATTTTTAAATATGTTATAATGATTTTTCTGTATTAATTAATTTAGAGCAGTAGGGTGTAATTGGAACACTACATAGCATAAAAATAATAGGTTGCTTAGGTAGATAATATTTTATTTAGGGTAGTAACAAATCCTTGATTTCATTCAAAGTGAATGATGAATAAAAGATGGGTATTTGGTAAGATCTGTTTGCTATAGCTGCAATCCATAGAAATATTTTGAATATAAAGAAGGAAACACTTCTAAGATAAAATGTGAGCAAAGACTGTTGATCCTACAGGCAAATTTTCTCTGATGTTATTTTATTGTAATATTTTATAGCTGCCATAAAATATGAAATTGCTTGTGAATTCTTTTTATGGGTAACTAATCACATTATTATCCTGAGTGGCTAGGTGAATATTCCTTCAATTCTGGTTTCTGGGCTGAGATGAGACAGGGAAAGACAAGTACCAGAAATGGACACAGCAGGACTACTTTCTTTCTATGGAAACACTTTCATCATATTTCATAAACAAGAGTAAACTCTGATACAATACAAGTGAACCTCTGAGCAAAAAGCTTATCATATATATGAGGAGCTCTCTTAGATAAATTACAAGCTCTGTTGCATTTTTCTTATTCAATTTGAAAGTTCATTTTACAATATTAACTTTGTGGGGGTTTTGAGTGTTGTTACCATGATATCTATAATTTATATCTTCCTTCTCTGCATCTACGAAGATGTAGAGTATTTGTATCAACTAAGAAATTTTATTAGTTTAGGATTTTTTTTCCCACTTTGATTAGATAAGTCTGAATTTCCATGTAGATTTTCAGAATGTGAATACAGTGTCTCCCACTAAATGTGGATGAATATTTGTTTCCTCAACAGTCTAAGAACTGAACAGGAAGAAAATTTCTGGTTATAGTTGTTATGGTTGTATTTCTTCAAGCACCTGAAGACATATCTAACTTTAAAACCACTTGGGTTCAGCCCTGCTGATAGCATCATGACTAGACTAAAACAAAAATTAAAATAATTACTTATTAGAAAATGTTGTTACTGAAAACAGGATGAACAATTTGCAAGAATAAAAAAAAAACCACAACGCGAAATAACTGTTCAGTTTCTTGAACAGGAAATTTGTAAATGCAATTTCACCTTCTGCCCAAGGGAGGAGTGTCAAACTGATAATTGCTATGGAGGTGAAGGCAAAGGCAAAACATCACTTTGGCACTCACAGGAGAATATGGGAAATTATGATAAATATCTTAATTACTTTTTAATCTCACAATATAGAAGGGTATCTCTTCTATTTTTTTAAAACAAATGACCTACACAAGTTATCAGTTTCATAAAAGGAGCCTCTTCTTTGGAAAACCTTTGTAATAGAAGACTTCTGATCCTGTTTAGTTCTTTGCTTGCAATTTGGAAGCACATCTTCAATTGTAATTCAGCACCATATTTTGACGAAAATTATTTCACTCTTTGTGTATGATTTTTTTTTCTTTTTTTGCAACAGTTCAGCAAAGCACAATGTAAGAGGAAGATTGTTTTATTTCAGAACACTCACACACAGCCTCCCACATTCTTATTAACACCAAGACATGTTGATCCAGGTGGTTTGTCCAGCTTGCAGACATGGGAACATTTTACATCCACGCTCATTTGTCCAGGAGGTTTTTTTTGCCGGCATTTGTAAAGTGTGTGGGAGACACCAACTAGGTGACCAAGTGTAGAAGGTGAATATGGCTTTTTCCAGCTTTCAGCAGCTCAGATTTTTTAGTCCCTTCACCGTGACTCAACTTTGGAAGCCACTAAGAGTTACTTAGTGTCCTTTTTCATTCAGTCTCTCTGTCCTGAAAATAGGAGTGAGCAAAAGGCTGAGAGAGGACGCAGCATGCGCAAACGACCCAAACTGACCAAAGGGATATTTCATACCACACAAGGTCATCCTCAGCAATAAAAGCAAAGAAAGAAGAACTAGGGAAAGGGAGGTGTCCTCCAAGCTGGAAATTGTTTAGACAAAGGCTGGGCATTGTTCTGCGTATGGGAAGGAATGAGTGATTTCTTTTGCTTTGCTGGTTTTCCTTTCCTCTATTGAACTATATTTATCTCAGTCCATAAGTTTTCTCTGCTCTTTTTTTTTCCCCCCTTCCTATTTTTTCCCCATAAATTCTTGGAGTGTGTCAAGGAGGAAGGGAGAGAGTGAGTGGCTGTATTGGTGTTTGACTGCTGGTTGGGTTCAACCCACCAGAAGCAGAAAAACTTTTCTTCAATTCTTTACCTTGCTTTCCAATAAAATCCCAAAAGAATTGGAATCATCATATTTACCATTTTCTTAGTTTTGTCAGGAAACAATAAGTGTTAAAAAGAATATAGCTTTCATTTTTATTAATTTAGCTTTCATTGGTTTACATTCCTGTTAGAATACTCATCTGTCTACTTCTTTAAAGCAGAAAAACATTGAAACAAAAGCTAGCTCAGAGTGCAGATTCACAAAGAAATAAATGACTCCAGGGGATCTACCTTTATTTTGAAAGGATAATAATTTATGGAGAAAGATATAAGCATCAACATTAAGAAGATGTGTTTTGTTTTAGCACATCTTACCACAAACTGCATAAAAATGAGATTTCGATAGATAGCTATTCTCATTTTTTCCTTTATTCTGCTTTGAAGTGAGGCAAGCCAGTTGGAGCTTTTGGATTTTTAGGGAAAAAATAAATAAATAAGTAAAAGAAATGAGAAAGCATTGCAAGTGACATTCAGCAGCATTATGTTGTTGCAAACATGTGGTATGCAGGAGCACTTGTTCACATGCTGTACAACCATTAAAGAGAGTGGTTAGCAGGGTATTTTAGAGAAGCACCTGTGGCATTTTTTTGACATAGCAGCTCCTCTGAGTGTAAATTGTGGTTGCTAAATGAGTTTCCTGTGCTTAGACTGAGAAGGTCTCTGAGAAAATTTATAGGTGTTATTCTTGTAGTGGCTAGGTGACAAATTACCAGCATTGGAAACTGGAGCTTTCCCTTAAGAAAAATAAATCGAAAATGAATCAGTGTGTTAACAAATTGCAATACCCTCTTGAGAAAATTAGTTACATTATCAAAGAGAAATTACATTGATTTCAGAAAACTCTGGAGCTCCTTTTGTAGTTATCATGTGATAATATTTTGTTTAAGCACTGTAACTGTACTCACAAAAAGATATAACAATGGAATTAGTAATTTTAGTTCTATTAAAAGAAAAAATTTAAACACATATCATAAAATTTAAGTGGGTTTGTTGTTTCTCTATGACTTGAATATGTTGGGTTTCTTCTGGGTGTTTTTTTGTGTGTTTGTTAATTTCAGGGGGGGATTCAGCACCATATCTCATACTAAACAAAGTTGTAAAAATAGGTGTATATATATATGAACTAGGTTTTCAAATTCTTATAATGATCAATGGAAACCATCATGTCAGGTCATATGTGACTACATTATGATATCTAAAATATCTTAATACCTAAATTAGCACTAAATCTATCATCTAGAAAACTGTACTAAGGAAATTTTAGCAGATGATGTGATCTCACTGCTAAATACAAAGCTCTCAATAAATCTTATGCTGTGCAGTAACTCTGGGTGACTTTGGCAAGTATACTTCCAGACTTTCTAAAGACCTAAATTTTCGTGAGAAAACCACAAATAAAAACAAAAAAACACAACCCTAATCATTAAAAAAAAAAAAAAAAAAAAACCCTAATCAAGCAAACAACTTGTTTTTGAAGAAAACCCCAATAGCTGATATCCATTATCCACGATATCTAAACTGGCATTAGGCAGCAACAGTTAGCAATAGAATCCTTCTCATTAGACTCCATAGTCAAACATTTTTTTAATTGCATGTGTTAAAAATACTGGGCACATCTCATTAGGGATGATGATCTTCTGGGTCCCTTGCAACTCAAGATATTCTATGATTCATCAGATGTTAAGTACTGAAAAAAAGGCAACTCTTTAACTTAATAGAGTAGTCAACAGAAATAGGCACTGCAGAGGACAATCGTCCTTGTTCAATCAGACACAAATTATCATTCACTGGACTAATTTAGAGATATTTTGAAAACCTGTATTAATATAACCTAAAAATAGACTGATCTCTCCTCACTTCTAAAAGTCAGTGAGAATGTCCTGTTACCATGTCTCATTTTTTTTCAAAACCAGTGGGAAACTTCAGCATCTACAGAAAAGCACTACATTTGGAACAGTTTATAGCCTCAACTGATTAATAGAGTCGCTACTTCTTTCTGAGGACTAGTTCTTCTTTATCTAACAGATTTAGAAAATATTTCTAATATAAATATTGAGTGTTTCCTGGAAAAGTGACCTTTTTTTCAACTACAAAATAAACAAAATACCTAATTTCCCTACACTCTAGTTTCATTTTAAACCACCTTTTCCCCCCTGCTCTTTCCATGTAAAAAATATTTGTTTAAGGTTACCAGGTCTCAAAATGAAAATATTGACATAGATATTCTGCCTTTTTTTTCCTTGCTCGGTTGCATTCTCCTCCAATCTTTTAAGTTAAATCTTCATAGGCTGTGGATAGTGCCTATTGTGCCTGTCAGTGTAATGCAAGGTTCCAGTCGATTTCTGTGCTATCAGAATAGAAAAAGGATTTCAAGAACATTTTTTTATAGTTCACCCATCACTGAATTGTGGTAAGGAGTATTTTTGCCTACATAAGAACGTCTTCTTAGAAGATATGTGCTCCCCAGTTTTATTTTCTGCTAGCACTGGGCATTGGTGTGAAGTTAATTATGCCTTTTGCCTTACTCTTGAGAAAATCCATAGGGTCTGCTAACAGCACTTACAGAGAATGGTATCCAGCATGGTTAAGAAAGGCTCAATTACACTGACAGATTAAATAGCTATGAAAACAACAAGAAGACAAGATTCTACCACATGCCTTAAAACCTGAGCTGAACTTATTAAGTCTGTAAATATTAGGTAGGTGTTTAAGTACAGAATTCTTGTATTTCATATCATGTGGATCTCTGAGAAAGCCTCCTGAAAGTCCTAAGAAGGCACATGGCTTGTTCAGTCTGTGTTCATGCTCTTAGTCATACAATGCTCATGGAGGAGTCAGTCCTTGGAGCCTCCCTTACATAAATGAAGTTACCAAGCTCTCTATTTACTCTTCACAGTAATTCTTACTTCAAACACAACATCCTTACAGAGTGCTGCTGGTATTTTATATACTAGTCTCTGGAGTTTTCTTTGTCTTTAAACTTGAGTTTTTTTCCTTAGTATCATATGTTAATGTCAAAATTTAAAATCTGTTTGATCATAAAGTATTACAGACATAAATACCTGAGTAGATCTACATTGTATATAAAACTGCAGTGATTTTGAGCGCAGGATCTCAGATCATCCCTTATCCTTAACTGTTAGCTCTCTCCCTTAACTCTATTTCAGCCATTTCTACACAGAGGCTCTAGTTGAAAAGACCTTAAATGCAGACAGAAGTGTAACAGTTTTGTCTCCTTACATTCTATATAATCCCTCATCTCTGTCTCACTGGCCCTTGCAGTCTCAAAAATGGCAACAAATCTTCAGGCAATACACTAGAGAATGTAAGTGTTTTCACACTTAAAAAAACCCAAAAACCACTTCAGTATACCCCTCATCATATTGCTGAACTTTTGGTTTTGAGTAAAACAATATACCTATTTGAGACATCTCACATGGAGCCCTGGGAAACATGAGAGTCAGCATTATGCCTTTTAGACATACCTGTCTGGTGTGGGGGTATAAGCCATTATGTGCCATTTGGGCAGGAGCATCAGGGACACCTTTGACAAAAACCAGTATCTGTAACCCAGTTCTTTTTACACTGGTGTATAAAACATCTGATAATGACCTCAGGAAACTTCCCTGGAAGTCTTCCCAAGTCAAAACGGGCTTATGGTAGTGTGACATGCATCACTAGTGGTCTTTTTAAGTCTTGTAGTTTTAATCTAACAGAGGCAAAAAGAGGAAAGGATGACTTTTATGCAAAATTTAATGAATGTTACATCAATGTTATGTCCTTGAAGTATTATAAAGTCATTGCAAAGAACAGGCCTTGCACTTCTTTCTGCTTCACACTGGATGTAGTGTTGATTATTAAGGTAGCACTATGCATTTACTTGATGTAGCATTGTAGGCACCAAAAAATACCCTCACTAGACAGTGAGGTCCTCTATACATATGGGATACTTGATTTTTTTTATACACATGAAAAAAGAAGAAGGTCTAGAGTTGTATAACTTGTCCTTTGTCAAACAAATCAGCAAGTATTTTTTATGCACATTGGTATTTAAATCTGTATTTACACAGATGGGATTTGGCAGTGGAGGACAACCTCTGTGAGGAGTGATTAGAACTTCCCAGTGCTGGGCACAGTCACTTCCATTTGTCCCCAACAGAGCCAGCTCAGACCATGGCTGACCCTCACAGCCAAGATGATGGTGCTGTAGAAGCTCTTATGACTTCTTTCATATAACCCATGTACTATAACAAAAAGAAAAATAATGACAGAAGTTACCAGACAGAAATGAACAAACACAAATCAATATCACAGGATCACACAGACCACAAAGAGACCATCAGTATCATCAACCCAGCAAAATCATAATCATCTCTAAAATATGTCCCCAGGTGCCACACCCAGAAATTTCTTGAACATTTCTAGGGACGGTGACTCCATCACCACCCTGGGCCACTTATTCCAATGACTTAAGACCCTTCCAATGAAAAATTTTTCTAGTATCTAATCTGAACCTCCCATAGAACAACTTAACATCAATTCCTCCTGCCCTTTTGCTTAAGACATGCAGAAGAGAATGACCCCCATATCACTACAACCTCCTTCCAGGAAGTTGTAGAGATTAATGAGGTCCCACTGAGCCTTCTTATGTCCAAACTAAACAACCTAATTTTCCTTAGCTCCTCCTCATAGGAAATATTTTTTAGACCTTCACCAGCTTTGTTGCCCTTTTTGGATACACTCCAGCACTTCAATGTCCTTTTTGAAGCGAGTGGCCCAAAACTGGACACAGTACTTGAGATTCAGCCTCAGCAGTGCCGAGTACAGGGGAGCAGTCACTGCCCTGGTCCTGCTATCCTCATTATTGCTGGTACAGTCCAGGATGCCATTGGCCTTTTTCATCACCTGGGCACACACTGGTTCACATTCAGCTGTGCATCAACCAGCACCCCCAAGTCCAGTTCTGTTGAGCAACTCTCAAGCCACTTTGTCCAACGCCTGTAGTTGGTTGAATTGAACGGTGTTGTTGTCACCCAAGTGCAGGACCCAGAACTTCACATTACTGGACCTTGTGCAGTCAGCCTCAGCATATCAATCCAATCTGTCCAGATTCCTCTGCAGAGCCTTCCTCCTCTCCAACAGATCAATACTCCCAACTAACTTAGTGTCATCTGTGAACTGACTGAGGCTGGACTCAATCCCCTCATTCAAATCATTGATAAGGAACTTAAACAAGACTGGACCCAATAGTGAGCCCTGGGGAACACCACTGGTGACAAGACACTGATTGGATTCAGTTCCATTCACCACCACTCTCTGGGCCCGGCCATCCAAACAATTTTTTACCCAGCAGGCAGCACATCCACCGAAACCATGAGTAGCCGGTTTCTCCAGGAGCATGCTGTAAGAGACAATGTCAAATGCTTCACCAATGTCTAGATATACAGTTGTATGTGCTAGACAAAAATCTAGATTCACAGTTTTTCCCTTTTCCACTAGGAAGGTCGCCTTGCCATAGAAGGACATCAGGCAACCTATCATCAAAAATAAAATTATCAAAACCTATTATCAAGGGATTTGTCCAACACAATGGTATTATTTTAATTCCTCCACTCTGGCAAAAGAAAGCACAAAAAATTACAAACAGCTCCCCTCTCCCCAATCCAAATCTGGTTTGATTTCTTTTTATGTCCCACAACAGTAGGTTTAACTTAATTCCTAACAATAAGAATTTTTACTTGACTCCTTCAGTCCTTGAAAGAAGTTGCAAAACTGTGTTCTGCTTTACCAAAGGATTTTTAATGTTGAAAATTTATCTTAAATGCCTATAACACATGCACTTTGCTTTCTACCAAAAAAACCTCACCCCATTGTTTTTTCTTAATCTAAATCTAAACCATAGTTCTCAACAAAATAATATCTTCTGAAATAATAGCTACATCTTATTTGCAATGTCTGAATTTTTCTGCAGTTAAATCTCATACAATTGTGTACTTATATTTGGAAATGATTAGAGACATTTTATAGACAGTAATGTTTATTCTGAAATTATATGTCAAATGCAAATGTATAATGGATTAGGAAATTTAATTTAAATTTATTCTTCACTTATACTGAGACATATGTCCAAGTTGCCTCGAAGAAAAATCACATAATGTATATGTAGAAAAACCTGTTTACAGGAATGTTATTATCAAAGGAGGTAAAGGCACATAAGGGTGCTTTGAAGCATAGTGAGAAAAACAATAATTCCACATTTTGAAGTAAATTTGATTCAATAATATCAGAAAAAGAACAATGTTTAAAAGATGGAGAAAAAATAAGGTCTTGAGTGTTAGCCACAACATTTTCCTCTTTAAACCTAGATAATGTATGTAATTACAGAGGTATTTTTTCTGCCATTGTCTGTCACACACACAGACACACACATGCATACTTATGTATCCAAAACAAGCAGCAGTGGTCTAGAGCCCAATTTATTCACTCTCTTACAAACATTTACTGGCATTTATGGAGTTCTAAATAAGTTTTTGGACATGGGATCTTTATTTCAGAAGGCAGAAGTCTCTCACATGAAATTCGTTTCAGCTTCCTGCTGCCTTCACTGGCACTTGGTCACCTAAGATGGAAGTAGGCTTTCTGCAGGCAAGTTTTTAGTCAACACAGACAACTATTCATTTTATATCAAAGCAGACATATTTTTGGACAGTATTGTAGTGGTCAGTAGTGTAGTTCTCTAGACAATATTTATCTGATTTCCTTCAATTCAAACAGGCTCAAAAGTTTGGATGTAAACTGCAACAAAGGTAAGATACCTCTGTCATTGATACTTAAGCTTTTTATGCTTGAATATAAACATTAATCCTAAAAGGTGTATGGTAGAGAAAAATACCAGGTTTTTCAAAATTAGTCATATAAACACCCTAAATTGCATGAAAAAGACATTCTAAACATATTTAAATACTTCATAATTAATATTTATTGGGAAATGGAGTGGGCTGTAAAAGAGTTATTCAAGTAACATGTACATCAGGTTTTGCATTTCTTAAAAAATATTTAGTAAGTACACAGAGAAGTAGATGGTATTTCAGCTAGCAAAGGTGTATTTCCTTTGTTTTAGCAAAAAGTAAGAAGCTAATTGTGTGCAAAGGTGTTAACAAGTCAAAAGACAGAGAAACTTGTGAGATATCATTGAAGGATATCTGTATATGTGATGAGCAATGCCTAAATTTTCAGTAAAATATCTTAAAGGAAGAAAGATGAGGGCAAGAGACAGAAAAGAGCAAAGCTGTAGGCATATCCTAACATGAAGATTTAAAAAAAAATGCATCTTTGGCAAGAAATGTATGTTTACACAAGTGCATTGTTAGATAATGCTGTCATTTTCTTTTAAAGATTTTAGCGATCTTAATACTGTGTAGGTACTTGTAAAAAGAACTCCACATCATCCTAATGAATACTGAAAATATTTCATATTAAATATCCATGTTATATAATATTTCATGTTTACAAAATTCAGGCAGACAAAGAATTTTCACTTAGATACATTACTATCAGGAACAAATAGAAATTTGTATTTACAATATCCTTAACTCTTGATAGAGTTCATTGATTTCTTAAATGGAAATTTTTTGTGCAGCTGAATGCATCTGAAGCAATAAAACCATTATGACATCATAATTATTTTTGTCAGAAACAATACATTGCTGGCTGAAAAAGCAAGGGAGTTTGCGATTTTTTTAATTCTTGAAATGAATAAAATATCGACTTAAAACATATTTTGTCTTGAAGGTTTTTTATTTCTTATTTGAAGTATCAAAGTACAAAAGATTAGAGATTTTAGCAATTATATCATGATTCATTATATTAATAATTCTACCTCTATAGCACCTATTCTAAATGTTTTTCTTTCTTATATGATCATGAAGATGCTGTATTTTCTCCAGACACTCATACTGCATGCTATATTGTCGCCCTGTTTTTCAGCCTTCTGATTTTGCATTCTTGTAACCAGAGTTTCTCACAGATTTTCATGTAAACAAAGCATGTTTCTGTAACTGTCTATATTGTTTACATTCTTCTCTTTAGGAGAGACAATTGATGGACACTTTCTCAGACCAGTGGAATTGAAGAGGTTTAAACTCAGTCTTCCAATGTGATCTCATTTCTGGAAATCTATATAAACTAAAAGTGAAAATTAAACCTCCTCTCTTTTCCAGCTCGGACTCTGCTGTGTGTCTGCGTCTTTCTTGTGACGGTAGTGCGCCAGTCTATTAATGCTGACATTACTGAGGCAGTCGGATAATAAATGTTACCTTATGATTTCCATTCTTCTGAAGTTGTAGATCCTTAATGGCATTCTTCATTCTAGAAAAAAAGATTCTCTTAACAGTGTATTCAAAAAAGTTAAAAGCAACTAAATGCCGTCAAAACTACTTAAGGCAGAAACCCAAGGACTAGTGAAAATTGGTAATTAAAGACAAGTGAACTTAAGAAGCTGAAAAAATTATAATGGAAATTTCAGAAGTGATTATTTTATAAACATGATTCTTAGATCCAATTGAAAAGGTTAAAAGCAAACAGAAGCAAGGAATTGATTATTGCATTCCACTAAATACTCTGTAACTAAAAAATTTAAAAAGGCCCAGCAATAAGGGTAACATGGCTTTTAAAATGTCTAACGCACTGTTTGAGTAGCTTTATTTCACACAAGAAATGCAAGCAGCACGTGCAGCAACACCATTATAAACTCACTAAACAAAAGAGAAATGAATGCAACATATCAACTGTTGCCATGTACTAAAATAAATTTGTTGTGAAATCTGTGAAAAGGCCCTAAGGCATCCATATCTGTGAGAATATCAGCCAAAAGGCTTGAGGAACACTCAATTCAGTTCCTCTTTATATATCAAACACAAATTGCTTGTCATCATCGCCTTTCACAGATGATTACCATCCATCATCTCTTATTTGTCATTTATACCAACTCCCCATTTTCCATGACAACTATATCTGATGTTAAAACTTTCAGTCATGATAGCCCTATGTTCTCCCCTATGTCATCTCTTAGGCTTCAGACTTTGGTGTGTGTCCTTCATGCTGACCAAAAACTAATTATTTGATTTTTTTCACCTCAAGTTTTCAAAATAACTGGACTTCCCTACTCTCGTTAAATAAAATATCAAGTAGTCTTTGCAAGGGCTGTAGAACATGCTGTAAACAGAGTTTCTTAGAAGAAGCACTGTGTATTACTCTTTTCCGAATCACTTTTTTGGAAGATAATATTCTTTCTACAGTTTTTTGGGGATTTTTCTTCCAATTCAAGAGTACCTACTTGAGATATAATACTTAAAATATTTTAACTTGAAATATTAGTGTTATTTTTTATACTTTTTTTGTAAGCATTGGAATTTATCTTTATTACTCTGACTGTCAGTTACAATATTGCAACCTTGGGCAAAGTTTTATTCTTCTAGAAAGAGAGAATTGAATTTACAGAAAACATGTTAACATAGATGTCTTTCTTCAGAAGGCTTCAAACAGAGCTTGTGTACAAAGCTACAATTTAAGAAATGTTTGATCCTTTGCCTACTAAAATAATTTGAGACAGACTTCTTTGAAAGACTGAAGTCTTGACAAGTAACATAGAAACAACTGAAGGTTTTAAAATAATAATTTCCTGAATCTGAAAAGAAACAAACAAAAAACAAAGCCAAAAAAACCCACCCAAACCAAGCAACTGAACAAAAAAACCCCACAAATGCAAAACAAAGTATGATTGAGATGGAAAAACGCAAAGAAAATTCTATCCATAGACTAATAATAATATAGGGTGAATTTTTAATGAGAATATATATACTAAATAATCATTAAACATTAAGATGACAAAGTAACATGAAGGAAAATTTACTAGAACAACCTTCCTAATAGAGACAAGGAGATATCAAGGAGGCATTAAAGCAACTTTATAAAGTTGTTTACCATTCTGCACATAAAAGTTCAAAGAGGATCAATTCAAAAGAAAGAACAGAGGAGGGATCCTTGGACGATTAGAAGTCTAAAGAGACTTCATCTCATGTAGAATGAAAGTGCTTGGATGGTTTATTCTGTCAAAATGAATACTGAGAAGAAAGATGACCTCTGAAACATACCATGGAAAATGGCACAGGAAGAAAACAACTAGCTAATAAAGACAATTTGGGCTCAAAACCTAATGCATATAGAATAGAATTAAATATACTAAGGCTATGAATTAGGAAAAGATTTTAACCATCTGGGCAGGGAGGTACAGGAGCAGACTTGCAATCAGACTAGCAGTGGAAAGTCACTGATCATTTTGAAACCATTTGAAAAGCCACGACTCTTGCCACCCTGCAAAACATTTTAATGCTGTTATTTTAAAAAACTATGAAATCTGGCTTCTTGCAACAACAGTCAACTTAATGACCTGGAACATCTTTTCTAACCCTACATTTTCTTTAATTAACTAGGGTACGTGGTGAGACATCAGGAACTGATACGGATTTAATGGTCACCTAAACATTCATGATGGAAAAAAATTATAATAGGTTCACAACCTCTCACGTATCAAGCACTTAATTGGGACTAGTGAAATGTTATGTATTTTCCACTGTATATAATAACTAAAGATAACTGTTTCTCCCAAATATATGTAATGTTCCTGTAAGGAAACAACAAAATCTTTTAGAAATATTTACATTGGGTTTTTTTCATTTAAAAAGGACGTCATGTTCTCACTCATATAATATACTTATTGAACACTGACAGACAAATTTATTAGCTGAAAAGGGTATGCCAGGCAAATCTTCTACATATAGCCACAAATACTTCTGATTTAAAGAAAGAACATATTTTATTCCTGGTGTATGTGGGAATGTAAATTATGGATGTAATTGATCTCATATTATTACAAATCTCTGAAAAGAATTTTACTCAATTCTAAAAATATTGCAAAACTGAGCCATAAAACATTTTCATAGATGCTGAGCATACTATGAAAATGACACAGAGATGATGAAATTTTACTATGAAGTGAGTCATGATCAACATTGCAGAACTCTAAGGACTGGAGGAGAGTTTTTTCCATCATGATTTGCAGGTTTTATGATTTTTCTTCTGGTTTGTTTGGGGGTTCTGGGGTTTTTTTGGGGTGGGTTTTTTTTTTTTCTGCTTTGTTCTTATAGTTTCCAGTTTCAAGACCAACAAAACTTTCAGTTAAACACTGGGAGAAAAAATCATAATGAAAGTAGTGAAACACAAACAAGTTTCCTACATAGACTGTGGAATATCCATCACTGGAAATACTCATTGTGTGTGGTTGATTATTCTAATGATCTTAGAAGCTGGGTCAGGCTTTAATATGATGCCTATGTTGGGCTGATAATTGGACTAGGTGATCTAGAGTGATCTCCAGTAACTTTTTTTTTTTTCCATTGTCCATTTATGTATAGATGTCACTTGCAGACTTAATTGTCCTTTGCTCTTACGAGCTATATTTGTTGGTCAATTTCTTGGTTCAATTATTCATAGTTTTAAGAATGATGAATTAACAAGGAAAACCTACACCTTGCCTATAATAATAGGAGTCTGAATGTTCTACATCAGAATAAATTTACTGTCAGCTGGACAATCCATGTATGCATTGTTCAGATAATTGTAATTACTTACATCAGGTGGGAAATTCATGTCAACTACTCCAACTTCCAGAGTGTCTCAGCTAAAGCCTTTAATATGAATCAAGGATTGACCAAAGATTCTGGAATATTTAAAAAGAGGTTTACTTTATCTATTGAGTTTCTCAAATCTAAAGAGAAATTAATGGAAGTTTATCACTCTGTGTATGAGGGAAAGGAAAAATATTTTATTCAAATATACCATAAATAAGAGCAGCTTTCCTTGGTATTTTAGTATTTCATTGTTTATGTCATGTTGCAGTTTTCATATTCTATTGTCTGAATTGGTATGAAAGAGAATAATACACTACTGTGTGATGTTTGTCAGTAGAAAGGCAGGTATTTCTGAAAAAAAAAGAAAAACAACCAAAACAAACAAACAAACAAACAAAAATTCCAAATCCCACAGAAGTAAACCAAACCAAAAAGTAAAATATTACAATAAAATTAGATATACCATTAAGTTTTAGTTTATCCTGAACTTTAGAAGTGTAAATCACATAGTAGATGTATGATCTAACTTCACAATTGTCTTTTTTATTACTCCATAGCACATTTAGTCCTTTAGAACCTCTTAAATTCAAATAAATTGCTCTCTGTTAAAAGTTGTAGTAAATGTGATGTAGAATAAAGCCTAAAAGAAAGGTAGTTTTAGACTCAAGATATATTTGTGGAAGTATGGCCTATTTTTTACTTCACATCTCATTTCTGAATCTACCTTGAGTGTTGATGCAAATATCATTGACATGAATTTTTGCATAGTCTTCCTGATCACAAAAAATTCTAATTGCAAATGGCATTAGAATTGTACAAGAATTCTTACTTGGCTTATAATTGCTACTTTTTAAGGATATAAAAACCAATTTAAAACCTTGACATGACAAATGCTATTATTGAATCCTGATCTTTTTGTTAAAGGAAAGTGACAGTTTCTTTCTGTAACTGTGACTGACATCTTACTCTTACCTGATAAACTGAAACATGATCTCATTTTAAAACTAAATATCAAATTTCCTTACAACCTGTTCTATGCATTATAACCTTCCTGTGAATGACTTTATTTGAAAGAAATAAGTGGCAAGTACTCTTTAAAGACACATTTGATCATCCTTAGAGTTGCAACATTCTCAGTTTTCTTCTTGCTCTTTATTTTTTTCTGAATTTCAGTGCAATTTCTTATTTTCCTCCCTTGCTTTCTCTTGCAGATCAATCTACTTCTGTTCTATCTAGTCTGACTTCAAAGACTACATTTCCTGTTACAGCTCTTCCTTAACCTGAGCAATTTGAGGGATAAAAGGTACATTTTTCTGACAAGATAAAAGGAATTTGTTTATGCATATATAATGAAATTGTTTTAAGGGTGTGTTAAAAATAGAATTCTGTACTCTATTTACATGATAGCTTGAAAGAGGATAAAACTCCAATGAAGTAGTAAACAATAACTTAGAAATGACACAAATCATATCTAAAAAGCATAAAGAAGCAATAACACTAAATACATTTTGTGCTCATTAAACACCACTGATTTGGCCTAATCATGAGTTGGTTAGGGTGTGCTAGACAGCTAAGGTAGCCAACTGACTGTATTTCCAAGGCCCAGAAATTTCTGCATAACTACCTTCAGCTATTTTCTCTGATTTCATCTACCCTTTAAAGCTGGCAAAGACCAGACAAGTCATATTTAATACTTGAGTTTTGAGTAAAATGACATATAACTAATCATGGAGGAATATCAATCTCTAACTGCAGTAGTATTGATTTTTACAGCCATGGTAGATTATTCTGCTCATTTACTGTTTTTCTCCCAGAAAGAGATGTTTTTTAAAGAATATATCAATTAATAGTTTGCTGAAGACTTTTGCTCCCTAAAACAGTGTTTTTGTTTGGATTTCTATAATTAATGTAATATTTAGGTTAAAAAGAGTGTTAATGTAGCTCTGAATTGACTTTAGTATTTGACTGAGCATTCTATATGTTGGCTTTGAGAGAAATAGACTTTCTAAAATACACAACATCTAGACTTAATTTCGTTTATTCTCAGTTGGACCCACTAGAAACTTGTATTCTTTATGGATGATCTGCAAATGGTTCAATTCATTGTGGCTTGCAGTTCATTAAAGTCAGTATGCAAGTATACCACAAAATATAAGTAATGAGATACTTGTAATATGTAGTGAACTGCTTTCTATATGCTCAGAAATTCTCCTTCAAAAGTAAGCATGAAATAAATGTGGAAACAATAATGTATGAAAATACATCAAAATCATCTTAGTGAAACCATGTAAATTACTAGTCAAAAATGGATTAAATCTTTATGTTGTATGTATGTGTGTATGATGCATGTAAGATGTGAATTTATGGTGTTGAAAGAAGTACTACATTTTCTTTGGCAAAAAGAGGTGAAAAACTTCATAGTAGAATTAAACTAACAGATTGTTTTTGCAAGGGACATTGAACAGAAGAGACACAGGCTCCTTTAGAAAGTGGTCAGTGGGTTCACCTTTATTGTGGGATGAGCTCCTCTTTATACAAAATGTCAGAGGCCAATTTGTTTGGTAATGCAAAGGTAAACTTTTCAATCAATTGGTCATCCAGAGGGACATCAGAAGAAGGTCCCTCCTATAAGAAAGAATGTAAACATCCTTATATTTACAAAACATTGTTCTTCTGTTTACCAGAAGAATGCCTGAGAAAGAACCCTTCTAAGATCAAACATTCTGGTCATAAAAATCAGGACTACAGATTGTTAAATATAAATGTATCCATAGAATTATTTTGGCATTCCATTCCATTCCATTCCATTCCATTCCATTCCATTCCATTCCATTCCATTCCATTCCACTCTGTTTTCAGAGAAGATTGTTGTGAATAAAATATGTCATGTTAAATAAATCACAAAAGAAGGAAAATGTACAAAGACATGTTTAACACTTAACGTTATCTCAGACCTCATTCAAAGAGCATTTCTCACATGAAAAACTTTGCAGGTGAAGAACCTTTAAGAAACACAGGCATGGCTCTTTTCCATAGGATTGGTAGCAGTAAAAACTGCACTTTCTCTAAACCTAGGAAAGAAATAATAACTCCAGGACCTTAAGAGAATGGAGAAATTAATAACTGGAATAAGTACGTATTTAACAGGTTTACAACATGAATATTTTACTGTATTTTTTTTCTTCTTCTTTTGCAAATGTTAACTTCTGTAATTTGGCATGTTCTGCTTCACAAACAGAAAATGGACATTCTGTTTAAAGTCTGATTACAAATAATTATGACTTAAATCATAAGATAGAGGAGTTTAATATTCAACAAAGAAAACATCAGTGTCTGTGAAGTTTTTCCAATAAAGTTCACTGAGGCTTATTTAATTAAATGAAAAACTAAATGTCTGAGAACACTCTGCAAAAGTGTATCTTTAGCTTGCCTAAGGCTACCCTTTTTGACCTGTATTGATCCCAGAAAACAAGATCTTATGTGCCTAAATGTTTGAGAAAAACAAGTTCAAAATTAGTGGTGAATGCATAAAGAGAAGAGCCAGTGTTTCAAGATTTTTTAGTGTTCATGCAGTGTTATTTATGAACTGATATGTGCTAAGTTAATTAGAATTGACTAATTGTATTTACATGTACTGTCAGAAAAAGCACTTGCAGTCACTTTCATCATTTGATCATTCGACCCGAAAAAATCTCTCAAATATTTATTTTGTGACTCATCAAAGGTAACCTAATAGACAATTATTAGGTAGCCTAATAGTAACCTAACCAAAACTTCATTTTTCTATTTCTTCACTAATTGTAGAGTGCTTACAAATTTGTTCATGATCTTCTTTCTTTTTGATTTTTTTTCCTCCTCTAGCAGTATATTATACAAATCCTGTCAGAAGGGAAAGGGCAGTTCTGTGTTAGATCTTGGAAAAGACAGGAAAATAATAGCAGCTTAACTATGAAATAGGCTTCAGTACTGTCAAAACTTGGATACCTACAGCCATCTCTTAAAGCCAACATTAAAACATCTAGCTCAAGTTTGTCTAATCCAACTTTAAGTATCAACTATTTTAATATTTATGTTGGAGCTATTCATGCTTCATCCCTTATAAAGCAAATTTAAAAGATACAAATAAATGTTCAAGGAAAATATTCCATTTTACTATAAACTTCCTAGTTAGTTAATAGTCATATTCCAGATTCCACTGATCTATTTTACTTCATAACTTTAGAATGAGGTATTTAAGTTCTGGAAGTACTCATTCTTTCCATCATTTATAAAGAAGTCTAAAACCATGGACTCAGCCATAAGTTAACAGTGAAATTGGTAAGCTTTGTGAACTGGTGATATGATTCACCCCAGAAGGTAAGGGGTAACCTAGATTCTTGTTCATAGATCCCTTGGAGTGGATTAGAATGAATGATCAGTGTCTGTGAATATATATATATGTATGTATATATATGTATACTATAGGTTTATATTAGAACAATTCAGTTGCAATGGAAAGCAGATATGCATCCATGGGGATTATTATCTATAGTAATACAGAAATGTGAAAGCATAAAAATAACACTTAACAAAACATATAAGGAAAGGAAAGAAAGAGAACGGTTAAGAGTAGAAAGATTCGTTATCACCGCCCACAGAGATTAGACTTGATTGTTGCAGTTTAGATACTCCTTGGCCAAAGCCATGGTCCATTGGAAGTGGGAGAAGTAACCCACGAGGTCTGATTAATTAAAATACACTGAGGCCTGACAGGAATGCTCAGGTGCCTCCCCTGCACGGGGTGGAGCTTTCAGTCCTCTGGTGGAAAGCCTTAGGAATCAATCTGGGGGCACTTTGGGAGACTTTGATGGTTTATGACAGCCTCTAAGGCATGACAGCCTCCCCCCTTGTCAGCATAGTTGAGCTAAGTATGACCCATCAGATCTTCTCCTGAGACAGAGAAGGGGTATTTTTATAAATGAGCAGTTGTGTAAAGGAGGGCAATTAGCATGACAAGAAGCACCATCTGGTCTTGTAGCTTCCAGCCAGTGACAATTCAAGCCCTCTGTCTTATGCAAACTAGCCATTACACACCCTAAAACTCACCTCCTCCCGTGTGTGTGTGTGTGTGTGTGTGTGCGCGCGCGCGCACGGCCCAGTCTCCCACAACAACTGGGAATAGATTCTTTGACAAGAAAAGTAGATAATTAAGGTTCTTTGCTTGAGCAACAACTGACAAAGACTGAGCAAATTAAGAGCATAAAAAGGTGGACATATAAATTCAGGAAGTAAAGACCTGGTGACCAGTCACCAGTGGTGTCCCTCAGGGGTCTGGGGCCAGTTCTGTTCAATATTTTTATTGATGACATGGATGAGGGTATTGAGTCTTTCATTAGTAAATTTGCAGATGATACTAAGCTGGGAGTGTGTGTCGATCTGTTGGAGGGACAGAGGGCTTTGCAGAGAGACCTGGAACGGTTGGACAAATGGACAGAGTCTAACAAGATGCAGTTTAATAAGTCCAAGTGCCAAGTCCTGCACTTTGGCCACAACAACCCCCTGCAGCATTATAGACTGGGGATGGTGTGGCTGGACAGTGTTCAGGCAGAAAGGGACCTGGGGGTTCTTGTCAACAACCTGCTGAACATGAGCCAGCAGTGTGCCCTGGTGGCCAAGAAGCCAATGGCATCCTGGCCTGGATCAGGAATAGTGTGGCCAGCAGGAGCAGGGAGGTCATTCTTCCCCTGTACTCGGCACTGGTGAGGCCACACCATGAGTGCTGTGTCCAGTTCTGGGCCCCTCAGTTTAGGAAGGACATTGAGATGCTTGAGAGTGTCCAGAGGAGGGCAACGAGGCTGGTGAGGGGCTTGGAAGACAAGCCATGTGAAGAAAAACTGAGGGAACTGGGGTTGTTTAGCCTGGAGAAGAGGAGACTCAGAGGTGACCTTATCACTCTCTACAACGTCCTGAAGGGGGGTTGTGGTCAGCTGGGGGTTGGTCTCCTTCTCCGGGCAACAACTGACAGAACGAGAGGACACAGACTCAGGCTGCATCAAGGGAAATGCAGGTTGGACATTAGAAGAAAGTTTTTTACGGAAAGAGTGATAAAGTACTGGAATGGCCTGCCTGGAGAGGTGGTAGAGTCACCATCCCTGGACGTGTTTAAAAAAAGACTGGATGTGGCACTTGGTGCCATGGTCTAGTTGAGGTATTAAGGCATGGGTTGGACTCAATGATCTTGAAGGTCTCTTCCAACCTAGAAAATTCTGTGTGTGATTCTTTGTGATTCTGTGTGATTCTATGTGTGACCTTTCTGGACTAATTTTACTGTCTTTTGAAAATCGAAGTTCCTTTGAATAGCCTCTTAGGTATACTTTTTTGATTTAAACAGGTTTTTCCATCCCAACACCGTCTGTATACACCACTCTCTCTCTCTACTCCTCCTTCCATAGCTTACTTTTTTTTTTTTTCATTTTTGAGCAGTATTTTCTTGAAATTTAAAGATGGTTCTAAGATAAAATACAATTATTTTTAAAATAACTACACTAAGAATTCAATAGGTAAGAATTAAATAAATTTAGGGTTCATACAGTAGATACTCTGAATTTTAGTTATATTTACCTGTTTTGAAGTACAAAGGAATTAGTAATTGTAAGGATAAGAAAAAGACCTATAAGAAAAGGATTGTTTCTTCTTAATGCAGGTGTCTAAAACTAGTTGACTGAATCACACTTTAAAATGCCTATGCTTCTTTATTTAGCATATGGAAAGAGAACTCTATGGTCAATGACAAGCACAATAAGCAAATACTGAAAAAAAGAGAATATGTCAAAGAAAACCTTAAACTTTAACCTTTTATTTTTCATCTATATGAATCTCAAAATGCCTTCAGGAGAATTATTGAGACATACATGCCAAATCGCATGCTGATAAAGAGGAAAGGCAAAGTGAATTTGAATTACAATTTAGCAGAGCTGGATTAAATAAGCTTCTTTTTTGTAAAGCTAAAATACATCTTTATAAATGAGTAAGATTTCTATTCACTATTTTCATTATGAGTCTCTTTCAGCCAGTTTGTCTTATTGCCCTTATCAAAAAAATGCATTATTGGGCCTTGGTTCATCATCTACATACCAATTAATTCCTTTTTTTTTTGCTTCATTTTTTCCTCTTGACTTCTGCTTCGGTAAATTATCTCTTTCATGGAGAACAGGTGAACAGAAAGTGAAAAGGAATTGAGTATAGTAACTAATAAAATTAGTTGCCTGAAATTCTATAAAGTAGTGCAGACATCTTCCTTTTAAAAGTAAAATTTACCATTTTGTCTGCATTGACAGCCTCCACAGGATAATGGCCAAAGGTCATTAGATCTTTGTTATGTTTCAAATGGACAGGAAAATGTGCTACACCACTGGCATTCAACCATATTTAAATTAAACTGTTCCAATCCTGAATTTGATTAGTTAATGTATGATGACTTTTTGTAATTATTCATTACTGAGGCATATGATATGCCAATAATGTCATGTAATAGCAAGATACGTAATTACCCAAGTGTATTAGATTTTTTAATCTCTTTTTTGTATCATTGAATGTATCAGCTCAATTCATATAATTATATAGGTTTGGGACTGTTTTTTATGGTTTCATGTGGGCGCAATATTTCTGAGCCTGAGAACTGTTAGCATTTCCCAAGGGAAACTTTTCAACAGTTTTCCTTTTTTCAAAACACTTTTGTCTAAACAATATTTCTTTCCCATAACAACCTCTCTCCCAGGTGTTGTTTCTGTTACTTAACCAATGGAAAGAAGTGTCAATCCTATGGACCAGTAACATGTCTTTTTAGTACAGCATGTTATGAAAGGGCTGAATGTATTGTAAATCAAGACTTCTAATTCTCTTCTGCCTTCGGACTGGAGTCAAATATCTTTATTTTGTGTCCGACTGCAACAGTTTCACAAAAGCCATCTAACTAAGATGCTTTTAGCAAAAAAAATCCTGACAGTTTACTTTTGATAAACCTTTGGTACTTAATCAAAATAAAGTTTCTTAATTAGGTGAAAATAGTTTGCAAGTTAATTAGATGTTAATTTATATACCACACCATTAGCTAGGAAAGAAACAAACTACTGAGCTTTTTCAACATGTGAAACAAAGGTATTGGTCTAGAAACAGAGTCTGTAAAAAAGTTAAATTCACTGGTTTTTATCAACAGATTTATTTTGTTCAGGAATAGGATCAATCGCTCCAATCTATTGACTTCTATTTAAACAAGTATCCTCATGCTTTATTGAGCAATAAACCATATAAATAGTGGAAGCCTACCTTGTTTTCTAGGAATATTTCCTTTCAGTCATGCTGAGAACAGCCCTGATTATCTGTCTTTGAATGCAATTTAATAGAAAAGAGGATATTTGAAGTGATTAGATATATTGAATTTTATATAGTTTGAAAAGCAGCTGGAAGCTGATGATATTCGTCCAAGTCTCTGTCTTCTATTTTTTCAGTTTTATTTACAGATTTTCCTCTACTACAAATTAAAATAATTTTGATAACAATGTAATTATACAGAACAGTAAGGTGGTTTATTCCTAGAAAGAGTACATATGCATGTTCCAAATCATTGTCTTGGGTTGCAATGCAAGATGTAACCAAAATATATATTCTATTGCTATCTGTTGAAACCAGTTAGGGAAGTGGTTTTTTTATCTCTTCTGTGACCCATTTCCCATAATTCCAAGGGGGAGGGGGAGGGTGCATTTCTGTTAATGGGCCACCTGTTAAAACCAGGTGGAGCAATGTTCCTTATCTCTTTCACCACCCATCCTCCCACGGGGGATATCTTCTGTTAATGGGCCATTAAGGCTCACTGCATGACCGATGAAATTACATTATCCCAGCGAGAGGAGCCAAGCATTCCTACCTGAATAAAACCTGATATTCAGAAGAAAAGGACAGCCTGTTTTCTACTGGATTCCTATAGGAGAACCAGACCCATCTCACCATCACTGAACCTTCAGAGAGAACTACACTCTTCTACAGGTCGTCTCTACTCCAACAAAACCACATCAGTCACTCCAGCAGGACTTAATTGGACTGCTACCAGCACCCTGACCAACAGGGTGTCAGGTTGTATTCTGACTCTGCCAGTGTTTTCCTTTTTGTTTGTTTGCTTTTTTGTACTACTATATTTTTATTTTTAATATTCCTAGTAAAGAATTGTTACTCGTATTACCATATCTTTGCCTGAAAGCCCTTTAATTTCAAAATTATAATAATTCAGAGGTAGGGACTTTACAGTCTCCATTCCAAGGGAGGCTTCGGCTTGCCCTGTCTTTCCAAACTGAGACAATCATAAGGCTGTTTTTTTATATTAAATGTAAGAGAGGTATCTAAAAATGCATCTGCTTCAGCCTAAGTGGCAAGTTAGATAACCAAGGAAAATTAAACAAGCCCTTTAAAGCTTTCAGCAGTGGTGGCTACTTATATTACTGGTCTAATATTTTCATAAATATTCTCTTGTACACCGCTAAACAAAAGCTAGAAAAAAATAGGTTTTCATCACTATTAGCTACATTTTAGTCACGCTAAGTAACTATTAGCCATCTGATAACTGCTGTTGTTGTTAAAGAACATAAAGTTCCAGGCAGGTCCAGCTCAGATAAATCCTATAAATCTTAAGGCCTCAGTGGTTATCTCAGTACGCAGTCTCTTGCAAGCAATAGCAGCACCATTTTTGCTAAGCTACAGGGCTATATGCAGTACTCACTTGGAAGGAACAGATGTAAGACCTTACAAATTTTACCCTCAGCAGATCAAAACACTCCACTAGATGAATCTAGTGACATACTTTCTCATGGATTCCTTTAACCCTCAATTTACTTTTGGCTAAAGTTAAGGTTAATGTATTCAGAAGACGATAGTAATGTTCTTGTAGACCCTAGAACTAAAAAACTCCATGAGTCCACCAATACAGTTATCATTTCTTTATCATCTAAATTAGCCTTTACATCAAATAACAAGTGTTGATATAGCACTTATGGATCAAAAAATATTTACCAGAAATTTAAAAGACTGAGAAAAATTAATAGGTGACTCCACAGAAGGAGTGAATAAATAAGCTGGTCAGGTAAGGAGGCAGAATAAGGGAAAAATAATTGTGATATATAAAAACCATTTTCAAATATAAGAAGAATTGTTGAACACTACCTGAAAGAAGTAGGAAGCAGGTTAAAGCCTGAAAAATGAAATGATTCTATGAAATAACAAGTAGAGGTTATCTATAGAGCAGTTTGTCATGTTTCTGCTGAGGTTTGGTCAGGGTGAAACTGGGACAAACAATACAAGAGAACTACACTGAGGGCTCCGAAATACACTTAAGAAAACCAAACTCAGGTCTTGTTATTGAAGTTTATTCTTTTGCCTCGGCATCAATTTTTACAGCTGTTGGGGAGATGAGGATTTTGAATGAGGCTGGTTTCTCCTTTGACAAGACAGGCTTTGTATAGAGTTTTGTTTTTCTTGCAGAGTTTCAAGTAGCTTGCTCTAGGCTGTGTCCTGCTTAACATAATTGTTATGAGATTGAGGTACTTTGGTAATGCATGCTTCATTTTTGGGTTTTGTTTGAAAGTCAGGCACCTGCAAGCCTTGTTGCACCAAAGCTGTATTTACCTAAAGCTTCAAATGACCATTGCAGTAATGGATGTTTTCAATCCAGCTGTGAATATACTAACAAAATATGTTATTGATTTGGTTTTTTTATTCATTAAGCTCAATAAAATTTCACATTTTTAAAAAATTTGCACCAAAAAGAGGGAAGAGTTTATTAAATAAGCTTGAAATACAGCGGGGAAAGAAAAGATAAATATATGTACACTGACATTGAATGAAAATTTTTCCTATGGATTTCAATAACTACCTCAAGAGAGGGTAGAATTATTACAATAAATCTGTGTCAAGAGTTTAGGACTGAATTTAACTATTGCTATTTAATTTTCAGGTGCTCAGCTTCATATTCTTCATTCATGCAGACTCTTAGCAGTGATACCAATGGATACTTTACAGACAGCATAAAGCTGTGTATGATATAGACATTCACATTGTGCATAAAATATCAATCACTTGTAGCAGAAACAAAAGCAGGTGTCAAGGGCTTGCACACAAAAATCATACTTATTTGTAGGCTGAGATCCAAACAGACTGCCAGGCTGACAGTTATTTCCCCACAGTCCTGATGGGGATCCAACTTAAAGAGGTAACTAAACAGTCACATCTATGATGAAAATGGTTTGGTGTTAAAAAATTTGAGTAAGAACATCTCTGAAGTAAACACATACTTGCCTCATGTGCCTGAGGGAAGCCTGAAAATTTAGTACTTTTATTTTACTTTCCCCTACCATTCCACTTATTTTTCTTTTTCCTCTCTCCCTTGTCTCCTCACACCCTCTTATGCCTCCTGAGAAAATAAGTTTTCTTGGTTGGAGTGGTTTTTGTTTGTTTTTTTTTTTAAATATGGGTAAGAAGCTTGTACAGAAGGAAAAAGAACTTGACTTTTGTGGAGGATGCTATTTTTTTTTTCCCCAAAGGACTTTAAAGGGTTTTTTTAAAAAAAAAAAAATTAAAATATTTACTATTATAGGAAAAAAAATCATTTTATAGAAGTATCTATAGAAGTATTTTATCAGTCTCACAGTCTGCAACAGTCTAAGTCAACATTTTTATGATGTTATTTTGCTAAACATATTTATAGAACTGAAGA
Source organism: Cettia cetti (assembly GCA_013401135.1). Lineage (NCBI taxonomy): Eukaryota > Metazoa > Chordata > Aves > Passeriformes > Sylviidae > Cettia > Cettia cetti. Next base: position 3,424 of record VZUI01013259.1, on the reverse strand, counting down.
AAGAACTTCGTAATTTATTTTAATAGTGTTGAGATATCAATATGGAGCAAATCTGAATGTCAACCTTGATTTTCTAGCATAAAGCACCAACATTCAAAGCAGACACATCTGATATCTGCACATGATTTTCCATGGTTTAATTTCCTGATATATTTCTTTCTAAGGTAGAAGGATATTTTCATTTTATTTCAACTTATTAAAAAACTGAAAAGAAGTGTACAACAGGCAAAATGTTTTTCTAGCCCTCTCTTCTTTTGATGATATTCTGAAATATATGTGTAACTTTTGCATATTTTTTCCTTTCCCCACCCCATTGATTTGCCACAACTTATTCATGTGGACATGATTGCTTTTCTACATATATACCTCACTATAATGCATTATAGAAAAGTACGTGCCTTAAGTGTTGTACTCTGATGCTTTTTTTGTCTGTTATTTGAAGAATGGTGAATCTTCACACATCTAATAACACCTGAAAGGTAAATCAGCAATTGAAATTTTAATAGCTGCTAAGTGCAAACTTACAAAATGCAATTACAAGAGTTCAAAGTCTGCTCTTCTTGCTTCCAGTGAATCATAAGTTATTCATGATCTCTCTGTGTGACACATTCATGCTGGTCATGTTGAGGAGATAATGCACTTTTATTCACAGAATTTTCAGTTTGATTTTTGCTCTCCCTTTGAGCCAGTACTTTGAAGTCACAGGAACACTTCTATTAAACTTGTCATTGGAACAGGGCTTCTGTAAGGAAAAATCACAGAAGAATAGTACAAATACACAGGCATCGAGTACTTTTTTACTACATAAACGAGAAAAGATTAACTACATGCCCATAATCAATTCTACCATTGAAATAATTCTCTAGTATTGCAGCAAATAATAATTTTAATTACACGTTTATCACTGGTGCATTCTTTCTTCATTTCTTTCAGATTTCAAAGGTGATTTGTATAAAGCAAAACAAGAAGCAATCTTTGATACCCTAATTTCAATTCTGTTAATTTACTAAATCAAATATCTGGATAAAATGCACAAAGCACCTTGATCTTCCCATGCAAATCAAAACATTAATCTCTGTTCTTTGAGATAAAAATATCTCCACATTTCCCACAGTGCAGAGTCATCAGAACAACAGAAAATTATTCTCTTTTCATGTAGGCTAGACATGCATTTTTCCTTCTCATTTAAGAGAAATCCCAAGACACCTAAACTTCTGACCTATATTCCCCAGTAAAAGGATTAATTTGCATGGCCTAAATGAAGCTTTCGGGGATGAAATGTGCAAAAGATTCAAAATCATTATATATTCCTGAAACTACTTAGGCTGAAACATTTGTTAACAGTGAGATAGAAGTGAAAAAGAGTATATGGAAATTATCAGGAAGTATTGACACGGTAGGGCATCCAGAGATAAAGGCATGTGAAACATGTAAGAGGAAATAAATAAGACTTCTGGAAAGAGCAACAGGAAGAACAGTCATGGAAATATTGGCAGAAATTTGAAAAGGAAGATGATATAAATATGTTTAATCTCCCACCAATACACCTTATGGTAACAACTGTTATGAAAGGTTAACAAGAGTCAATGGGTAGTGAGGAAGAATTGAGCATTATCTGCTTCAGGACTCTTCTAACGTCTCTTCAAAATGTTTTGGAAGAAAAAAACAGCTAAATACAGAAAAGTAGCTGACTGCTAGGCTTTATAGTCTAAACCAAAGTGGTCATCAGCATACACTTAGCAACTACTGTTTTTATATTAAAGTATGAAATGTTTCTTGTAAAGAAATGAACCCACACACAGCAAAGCATATATATTCAACAAAGTAGATAGAAATGCAGTTAATTAGAACTTAAATGTAGTTAATATCACCAGATCATGTTGTGGAGCAATATTCACCAACTAAGATGGTTAACTAAGGTAAATTTTGCTATTTATTGCTCTAAAAAAAATCAGAAATCCATTTTGGTCCTTGCATGCTTTTAAAAATTGCTGTTTGGACCCCAACCTCTGAGTCCTTCATTCTGGACCCCATCTCAGCAAACTGGCCAGCCTACTGCTGAAGATTCTCTTGGCTTTTTCATACAAGTGGCTCCCATCACTCCCTTACAGGCTGCAATCATTTTGACAGCTGAAATAAAAATTTCATATTGTTTCAGAACTTGTGGATTCATGCCAGTTGGAGATGCCTCTTAATATCATCAAGTCCATCCATTAACGCAACATTGCCAAGTTCAGTAGTAAACCATATTCCTAAGCACCACATCTATCTTTTAAGTCCCTTCAAGGATGGTGGCTTAACAACTTCCCTGGACAGCTTGTTCTTGTGCATGATGACTCTTTCAGTGAATAATTTTTCCCTGATATCCAATTTAAACCTCTCCTGGCACAACTCAAAGCTGTTTTCTTTTGTGCTATCGTTTGTTACTTGGGAGAGGAGACCGACCTCCACTTCTCTTTCACTTCTTTAACATATAGAGCTATAAGGTCTCCATGAGCCTTTTTTCTCCAGACTAATTAACCCCAGCCCTCTTAGCTGCTCCTCATAAGCAGGAATTCTTCCTTTCTGAGAAAATTGTGCCACTCCAAGCATTTATGGAAATGCAAGCATACCTTGCTTCAAAAATGCTGCTTTGTTTCCGTTTCCTCAACCCCTCTTCTCTATTTCTCATCTCTGCTAAAATATATAAATAATGTAAAAATGTATGAATAATCTAAAAAAAATTCAAGTATTACATGTTGCTTTAACTGTCAACTTCGGACTAAGGAAACATGAAAAGTAAATGTTCAAAAAGTATTTTATCTAGAGAACCTTGGCCTCAGTTTTGTACTGTATGTATTGTTGCTTTTATAATTCAAGGGGTAGAGAGAAGGGAAAAAGGAGAGGTGAAGAGTGATATGAGGAAGGGGATGAAAAGGAGAGAGTAGAGATGAAGAAGAAATGGGGGAAGAAGAAAAAAGGAAACAACGGAGCTTCATTATCCTAACTTGTTGGCATCAAGGGCATTGCTTTGCATACCCTGGACAGACAGAGACCTGTACAGGGGGGTTTGAAACCTGTACAGCGGGGTCTGGGATTTGTACAGGGGGGTTGGAGACCCTGGTACACAGCCCAGAAAGACAATGGCTTCGACTTTAGTCCATGTGAAAAACTTCTAATGCTGAGAGAGGAATTACAAGCCACAAAGGGTAGTAAAAAGTATTGTAGCTCCTCACATATGGGGACAAGATGGAGGAATCTGGGTGGTGTCCTGGGTTCTTCTTCTTTGTCTCCATATTCTGAAATCCACTGAAATTGCAACTGTCGAGTCTTGGCCTTGGATCCATGAGCAATGACATTTTCTACTCTTTCTTTCTTTCTTTCTTTCTTTCTTTCTTTCTTTCTTTCTTTCTTTCTTTCTTTCTTTCTTTCTTTCTTTCTTTCT
>VZUI01013247.1:0-67949 GCA_013401135.1 Cettia cetti | reverse complement strand
AGAGAGGTACCAGTTTGGACATTTACACAGAGACGCTTGAAGACACTTTTTTTTTTTTTTTCCTTTTTTTTTTTTTTAAAAGCCTCCAACTACTTTAGCGCGGACTCGGCAGCAGATGGTGGACACGGCCCGAGGTTTCGGCGGGGAGAGCGAAGGGATGCGCCCAGCGCGCAGCGCCCGCCTGTAGCTCCGCGCCCGCTCCGCTCCCCCCATGAGCCGCCCCGCGTCCCTGCTGCCGGCCGCCCGCTGCCGCAGCGCCCCGGCCAAGCGCCTCCAGCCCCTGCACGACGGCCCCGCCGAGGAAGCGCCGGCCGCCAAGTGCCCTCGGCTCGCCGAATGCGGCCCCCCGGACTGCCTGAGCGCTCCCGGGTCGCCGTGTGCCCCCGCTTCTCCCGCCGGCGGCGGCGGCGCGGCGGGTCCCAGCCTGATCGCCTCCTACCTGCTGCTGCCGCTGGCCGAGCGGGAGCAGGTGTCCAGGGCGCTGAGCGTCAGCTCGGGCCGGGAGCTGCGCTGCAAGGTGAGCGGGAGCTGCGCGGGTGGGGAGCGGGGGCTGCCGGCGCGCCCGGCCCGGGGACAGCCCTGCCGAACATCCTCCCGCTGCTCCCCGGCTGGGAACGCCCGGCCAGCCCCCGGCGGCGTTTGCACGCCCTGCGAGCGAGCTGGGACTCCGGCTTACCTCGGAGCGCCTTTCCCCCAAAGGCTGTGGGAATGGTGGTTTGGTTTAGTTTCCCCTCCAACCATTCAATATAAAACGAACAGGAAGGGTCTCGGTAGCCGCTTCTGCCGGTCCTGCCGAGCCCTGGCACCCCTCCAGCTCCTCGTCATTGTTTGGGGAGAGTTGCTACGCGAGCTGCAGCTTTCAACGCCCTTGAGAATGAATTTGGGTTTAATTTCCTCTATACAGGTGTTCCCCCTCAAACACTACCAGGACAAGATCCGACCTTACATTCAGCTGCCGTCACACAGAAACATAACCGGGGTTGTGGAAGTCATTCTCGGGGACACCAAGGCCTACGTGTTCTTTGAAAAGGACTTTGGGGACATGCACTCCTATGTGAGGAGTTGCAAGAGGTTGAGGGAAGAGGAGGCTGCCCGGCTGTTCAAGCAGATTGTCTCCGCTGTAGCTCACTGCCACCAGTCAGCCATCGTACTTGGTGACCTCAAGCTCAGGAAATTTGTCTTCTCTAATGAAGAAAGGTAAGTGGCTGCCAGCAACCAGCCCTGGGGTGAGTGGGGAGGGAGGAATGCCACATCCAGAGACACAAAAAGCGTCCCAGGGAGTGGAAACAGCCCCGTCAGTCAGGCATCACCTGCGAGCAATCCGAGTAGGTCCTCATCACGTGTGTGTAGTAGGTCACGGATCTAACCGGTGCGCACTCCCTCTTAGATCTTGACTGATGAAAGGGAGGAAGCTCGCCGGGAGCTTCCTCTCATTCAGCAGAAGTTCAGTGAAACCCCCCGGCAGACAAAGGGAGGATAGTTTGGATGCTCGTTAGCGCCAGAAGATGTCATGTGTGCCACTCATTCAGTGTCAAATGAATAAAAGGCAGAGAGGGAGAGGGGGGAGGCTGAGTTGGTGTGCCGGGGGGAGGAAGCAGCCCGGCTGGGACATCAGGAGGTGAGAGGAGCTGGAGCTCTGGTCCCTCCTTGGCAGAGCTGCCTTGTGACCCACGGTGGAGCCACAGCACTTGGGAAGGGTCTTCTTGCTGAACCACTCTGCTGATGAGAGTGAAGCTGCTGTGCCCTTCAACGCTTCTATCCCTCCTCAACTGCTGTGCTTTCCATTCCCCCAATGCCCGCGGACTGTGGGCACACACAGGAGGGAAGGTGGGACTTGGTTAAATAATGTTTTGGGAATCCTGCATCAAAGAAAATCACTTTAGTAAAACTTAGCCTAAAGCCTCGGTTCCTAGAGGAGATCATAGAATCTAGTTGTTAAATTTAGATTAGGGAAATAATTCAGTATTCCCCTGGAGTGTTTGCTGCTCTTGCAGTGCTTCACTGCACATGGCAGAGTCAGAAATATAGCAAAACTGACACTTCGCTAGCTGCTTATTCCAAGGAACATTAAAAAACTAAGTAAAAGCTGTAATGGAGTTGTGCTTAATATCATAAAAATGCAAGGTGATATTACTGATGCAAAAGAAAAGGGATTTTGTTTGTTTTGTTAAACTGAGCTAATGATTCTTCAGGATACCTATTACAAACGTGATAAGAAAATTAACCAGCACTGCTCCTCTGAAACAGAAACAGCCATATGTTGACATGTAAAGAAAACTATTCCTTTGAAGGAAACTATTGCAGCTTTTCCCTCCCATAAGAAGATGAAACATTTGTTGAAATGTTACGTTGCACACAGTCTCGCTCATTTGGAAATAGCGTGTTGCACAGGCGATGTCATGCGCATCACATTTGGCAAGAAGAGGGTTAAGCAATGGCAGGCGACGCGGGCTCTCGCACAGGTGCAGTTTCAGGGCTCCCGCAGCCAATCCCGGCCCCACGGTTCTCGTTGAGTCATATTTTCCGTTTGCAGAACCAATGGGTATTTGCCGAGGTCAGGCTGAGGACAGGCTGAAGCCAACATATCTACACCCCAGCAGGCTGCCAGGCAGTGCAGAGCCCTTCCAGGGCTGGCTGATGGCTTCCCTGCCAACGGGAGCTCCCCTTATCCTCCAAAATAGGAGGTTGGGGTGGACCCATCGCCTCCTGGAGATGGATACGCTCCAAAAGGCAAAACAAATAAATTGCAAACTGAAATATTAATAATTTTTAAAAAACCCAAATAAAAAGCTCAGGAAAGGCAATGATTCTCACCAATGCAGAAGGGAGCTGGGCTTTGTGGTTTGTGGAATCACGCAGCTGGATGCTGTTTGCTCAAAGCCTGAATGGCACAGAGTGGCTGTAAGGTGCCATGTCACCAATTAGCCCCCTGCAGTGGCGCCGCAACCTGCGTGGGTAGACAGTGACTTGGTGTTCCTCAAGAGTCCTCTGTGTTGTTAAAATCCCCAGTTAATAAAAAAACACGAGCGTCACTGAATGCTGGCTCGATGCACACAGCAGCACTTCCATTACACATTGCCAGGAGTCTGGGCAGCTTCTCTGCTGCAAGTTAAGAGGTGTTTCCTTTCTCAGTGCCAGTGTGAGAGAGAATGGGGCCATGGCAGGGGCTTGCTGTGCTTGCTTATGACTGCGTGTTGCTATTTCTCACCTGTGGCTTCCTCTCCTGCCCTCCCTAGGACTCAGCTGCGTCTGGAGAGCCTGGAAGACACACACATCATCAAAGGCGAAGACGATGCACTCTCAGACAAGCACGGCTGCCCGGCGTACGTCAGTCCTGAGATCCTAAACACGACAGGAACTTACTCTGGAAAATCGGCCGATGTGTGGAGTTTGGGAGTGATGCTCTATACGCTGCTGGTGGGACGCTATCCCTTCCATGACTCGGACCCTAGCACTCTGTTTTCCAAAATCCGGCGTGGACAGTTCTGTATTCCTGACCACGTCTCCCCCAAAGCCCGCTGCCTCATCCGCAGCCTCCTGCGGCGGGAGCCTTCTGAAAGACTCACAGCTCCAGAGATCTTGCTTCACCCTTGGTTTGAGGCAGTCTTGGAGCCTGGATATACAGACCAGGAGACGGGAACTTCAGATCAGATTGTCCCAGAATACCATGGAGACAGTGATGACATTAGTTCCTTCTTCTGCTAACCCTGAAATCTCAAAAACCTCGTCAGTTCTTACCTCTGGCGTCTTCGTAGGGTTTCATTTTTCCACGTCTGCAAACTCAACAGCATCTTCAAGTGCCAGTATGGTCAGAAAAGTGACCTTGTGTAAATGAATGCCAACCTGGAGATCTCCACTCCCTAAGTGTACTCAGAGTTCCATCCTCCTGCTCTGCTGGTCAGTCCCACCAGCCCCAGGGGAACCTGCGCAGCTCTGTGAGAACTGTCTGGCTTTTCTGCTTCCTGCATCCTCCTCCGGTGTAACTGGTCACATCTTGGCTGCAGAGTCTTATGTCTGGCAAGGTGTGGGATGGAAAGGCAGCTCCTTCTGCTTTCCTGCAGTGGCTGCAGAGTTGTGGAGCCCTGGCCAGGATGTGTAGAGGCAGAGGGGCACATGGTGAACAAATCTGACAGAAATGGTTAAAAGGGGAACCGACTCAGTGTGCCTCAGCAATCACCTCACAAAACAGCTCTCTGACTGTAAGCACACATTAATGAGGGAAAGGAGGTCTTCACCCACCACGGCCAGCTCTCTGCTCACTGCTGCTCCTCCAGCTGATCCTGCTTTCACAGGCATGAAGCTCCTAGATCCACCTGTAAGACAAATCACTGCTGTGGCTCTTTCTGAAGCAGAAACCAGTGGATCTCCCAGCCGGATCCGCTCTGATTCCATTCACTGACCAGGAAAGCATTTTAAATAGACTTAAGCCTTGTGTTAGCACAGTGTAGCCTGTATAGTTATGCCCTCAGCGAGCTTGTCAAGTAGCAGGTCTCCTTAGCTCCGGGTGCCAAAATGTATCCGTTTACCAAACCGTAACACTATCGGCTGGGGTGCCTTTCCCTGGGAAAGGATAAGGGATGTCTTGTACAGTACCTGTAAACATGGCCATGTTTTTCAACCGGCTTAACTCTTAAAAATACCACATCACCTCCTCTTGCCCCCTCCACCCCCAAAAAAGTTAGTCTTAAGAGTGAAGTCTCCGTACACCCTTAACTGTTCGTTCAGGTATGCTGTTTGCCTCCAGCCTCCCCCTCCCCCCGCCCCCCCCTTTTTTTTTTTTTTGCATGATTATTCATAGTCTTTCCAATATGTGTGGATAATGAATATATCTGAATCATTAGCTTCCTGGGTTGGGGGTAAGTAAAGCTTAGTCCTGCCTAAAATTTCTGCTTCGTTTCACATGTGTCCAGTGGTTTATGCAGAGATGTGCATTCACCTTAGGCAAGAGTGCGGCTTCTGAAATGGCCGTGAGGTGGGTGATGCACGTTCCCAACACCACCCAGTTCGAGTGACGTTGTTTTAAGGGTTAACCCCGGCAAGCTGCAGTCCCACCATGCGTTGCAAGAATACCATGTATACCTCATGGACTGTGTACTTTATACATACCTTACTGTTTGGGGTTTTGTTTTCTTGTTTTGTTGTACTTTGTCCTAATAAGAGGTGTCGAAGAGCAGTTTAATGTGAATTATTGTTGGCAATACTAACTTGACAGAATCATGAGCATTAAGAGCAGAGCGCTTCAGCTCTCCGTTGCACTAAACCTCTCATGATTGCTTGACATTTGTATCTGTGATACAGTTTAACCCTTCTATGAAAAACAGTACATTTGTATATATTGGTAGAAAATTCTGCCGGAAAAGCTAAAAACACTATGTCCAATTTGTACATATGTATATGTCTATGGAAACCTGGATGATAAAGTCTGACTTGTAGAAAGTTTTAATAAACTTGGTTTCATAATGTTTGTCCCCATTTCTTGTGGTTTCTCAAGAGGAATGCAGCTCAGTGTGTGTCTGGTTTAATCTGAAAAAATGGGGTTTGGCCTCAGAGGCTATCAGCTCTTCTGTGGTGTATATAAGCATTCCATCATGCCTTAGCCTGAACTTCACCAACTAAGCCTAGGGTTGAATCCCCAGGGAGAGTGGGGACAGGGGATGGATCCTGCCTCTTGTCAGGTGGAAAGGGCTTGGGATGTCCCCATATTTATATAAAATGGGGTATCTTACTCCTCTGATGAACAAGGGAAAGAGGAGTTAGAGCTCTGCCTCTGAATTTTAGACACCCTCTTGCCTTTCAACTCATGCATTTGTTTTCCTCTGTGCCCTGTGAGCAGAAGATGTTGTGGCACGGCAAGGCTGTCATCCTGCACCTGTGTGCCCGGCAATGTGATGCTCCAGCCAGTGGAAAATCTGATCTCAGATGTCTAAAAGTGAGCAGCCAGAAGGAGAGGCAGCAACCAAGAGCATTGGTGTTACAGGGAGCTGGAGCTCGTGGGCAGAGGCTTGACCTCGCTGCTGGGAGGCAGCACAGTGCTCTCATAAAAACGAAGGGAAAGATTATTAGAGCTGCTTTTCTTTGTGGTGAGAAGAGAGAAGTATAAATAGCTGCAGTATCAAGGTTAGAGAATGTGCTTTCCTGAAAGAGATCAAGCCACCCTTGCAATCCACCCGGAGCGGTGAGATCATCACTCACAAGTGGAAAGGAGGAGGAAGAGAGTCTTGATTTTTATTTATACTTTGCCTCATGTTTAACTTTGTCCTTTTGCTTGAAATCTGTTCAGCGGAGCATCTGCTTCTAGGCAGCTTCTTGAGCAGGAGCAGCTTTAAAAACAGTTTTACTTTTAAAAGGGAAGTGGAAAGTGAAAAGGAGGGAATACCTGGTCAGTGATAAAGCAAAGTGCACTGACTTTAATGAGTTACCTTGACTCCCACTCTGAGAAGCCAGTGATCTGTGCAGTAAGCATATTTTCTTAGCACTTGCTGAGTGAATGTCAGACACCAAAATATCTCAAGTTACTTTACTGATGTCATTCTTGCAAGACTTGTAAGAATATGTGCACTGCATAGCCTGGCTGATTAAATTACCCCCTGCCCTACCATGTTTTCAGGCTTGGACAGAAGCCTTGATGCATCTTTTCAAAACAACTGCAGGAGGTTCATATTTTAGTGAAACCTTAAAAACTTTCAAAACACTTTTTTTTTCCCCCTTGCAGTTAAGTTTCCCTTAGTAGGTGAACGTGTAGGTCATCCCGTGACTTTGTTTCACATGAGCTGCTCTGCAGAGCAATTAAAATAAACGCCAAATTGTAGTAACATCTGCAAACAGCCTCTGTATTGCTTTAGGGATTATAATGCAACATCCGTTTGTACAGCAGAATAAATTGCTATTGCTTCGTTACCCCATCGTTTGTATTATTGTATACAAAGTTTCAGAACGTGTTGAAAGAACAGCATATTAAGTGATTAAACTTTGATGGTGGGTGTGAGAACTTTGATTTATGCAATGCACACATTTCTTTTTGAGAGAGTCATAGTTTGTCTATTTTTAAATGGTTCTTTTGGCTGAGGACCACATGAATCTTTTATGTATTTTGCAGACCTGGTCACCATTTTCACCTTGAAACTGACCTCTCTGAAAAGTGCTGGGAGACTTCAGTCCTCTGTTGTTGCTAAAAACACAGGAAAAGCTGAGGTTTTCACAACATCCTGGTCTCCGTCCTAAGCTGGCAGCAAACCACCTCCCAGTCAGGATAGATCTTACATCCTAAGTATGTATTTTTATCAACTCTCAATACTTCAGCTGCATTTTAGGCACTAGTTCAATAATTTTCTTTTGAAGTAGCACAGCAGAATTTGTGAACCAGCTTCCTCTGAAAGTGCCAGGTAAAACAGCCAGCTCAGCAAGCTCAGGTTTAAGGTCAACATCTCTGCCAAGCAGGTGATACTAAGGTTATTTGCAGTCAAAAAGGACTGGTAGAGGCTCAGCTCTACCTATGCTAAAGAGTGCCCTGATTTTAGTAGAACACCTTCAAGTCAGGGAAAGGCACTTCTGCATCAATCTAGTATTTATGGAAACAAAGGGGTGAAAGAACAGGGTTATTTTACAGATGTACAAGAGGAAAATTCATCGCCCTTGGCTGGATCACAAAGCCAGTGCAATGCTCTCCTCTAGTTCTCCTTTAATGCACTGAGGGCAGGCCTAACAGATAACCTGAGAAACACTCTTTATTCCAGCAGTGCTGAGTGCACTCTGTCAAGCAATTCTCAACAGATTATCTCTTTATACAAAATCAAAAATTTTTCCCTACTTTTTTCATGCTGTTGCATTCTGTCAGGGAAAAAAGCCAAACATTCATCATTATGGCAGTGCACAGATTTAGCAGCACAAAGAAATATCCTGTGCAAATACTTCTTACAAAGATGTTGTTCTAGTGAGCATTGAGAAGAATAACTTGACATATAACTACGGTCTGAATTAATCCCTTGCAAAAAATGGCTTTGTTAAATGCAACATCTCAGAAGTATTGTTGATAAAAGTACCGTGAAATTTGCAACAGTTCTTGCCATGATTCCTCCATAACTTGCAAAATCTTTTTTTCCAAGTGAAATCCAGAGTTCAGATTTCAGACAGGATCAACTTTGTTGCAGCAAAATGAGAAATGCTTCAGGATATGAGTTCACAGCAGCATCTTTTTCTTCTTTTTGTGAAACCAGCTATTTAGAAAATGCCTTAAAGAAAACTCATTAGTTTTCATTGCCCTGCATGTATTTATTTACAGTATTTAACCAGCTAAACAAGCTAATGTGCAGCACTTCATTTCCTAATTTGGCTTTGAAACTGGAGCAGCCGAAGTATCAATTACATTCTGTCAAATGCAAACATTAACATAACTGTATGAAGCAATCATGTTTCTAACAACAGCAAGCACTGCCCAGAGGACCAAAATAAATAAAATTCATAGAGCAAGAGGTAACGCTTTTCTTTAAGGCAGGATTAGGGCTGGCGAGCACCCGGGCGCTTCCCTCTGCGGGGCCGTTTGTCTCGCAGGGCTGCGGAGGCAGCTCCAGCGCCGAGGTGCAGGTGATTAATAAGGCACTTGCTCACCAAGGGCACGGTCTCATCACGGCGGGTGTGGATTTCTGCATGCAACTCCCACTGTTATTAATGGTTAATTAATGTGTAATTTGCAGAAAGAGATGAAACTGGGACCTCGGCGGTGTGTTGTGAGCACACACACAGGCTTATCATTCGAAGAAATATCAGGGTGACATGAAGGGTGGGTGACAGAAAATAAGTGTGGCGTGAATCAGCTGCCCTGTGTTTATGATACGGCGTTGTTGTGGGAAAACATTCACCTCCATCAACTACCGTCTCCTGCCAACAACAAAAGTTGAGTTTGATAAATTATTAGTGGAGATGTTCTCAGTGGCTTTGCTTAGATTTTACTCCTCTTGCGCAAATTGCAGATTAGGAAAGGATTAAGTAACAACAGTGTGGCTAAAGTATTACACATCGTGCTGGCAATTAGCCAAAGAATGTAGCATGCAAAAGCTGACATTGCCTAAGAAATCAAATATAGTTCTGGTCACCACAGAAAATGACTCTTCCTCACCACCCAAGGTAGTTGCTCAGTTTCTTTCCTGTCTCACACAGAGACTTGCAAATGAGCAAATTGCTCATTACAGAACTTTATTTTCCTTTTCATGATTTTAAAATTTTTTTTCAACTTCCTGATAGTGAAAAAGCCATAAACATTTAGATGAATCGCAGAAACCTTAAATGTAATTGAGTGTAAAGCCATTGTTGGTCCCTGTGATAAAATCTGTGTCAAGTCTCAACTTGTCAGATTCAGTCTTGCTGAGGCTCAGATACTGTGAGTTTCCTTTGCTGTACTAATGACTGGAGGCAAAATACCCTCATAATTTGGGGCAAAAGGCTGTGCAAGTCTCGCACACCCAATGAGAATGACTTTGCAGACGGGCAGTGGCATAGCTGGTGTGAGCAAGTGTTCCCCTCAGTGACTAATGGCAGCAGAGTTAGGCTCACAAAGTTCAGCCAGCAGCCTCTGTTGCTAAGCAGGGGGGCAACAACCCTCAAACATCAGGTGAAAGTGTAAAACCCCCTTGGTGTATATATGAAATTGTAGGCTGACAAGAATGGTGGGGAGCCCTGCTCCTCCCACCCTCATGCTTGTGCCCAAGCTGCCTGGATCTGGGGGAAGGCAGGATGCTGTCAGGCCAACAGGTCCTTCTGAGCCCAGGAGAAGCACGTGCACTTGCCTGATGCCTACAGATGTGCATGGGAGTTTGGCAGGTGCCCATCAGGCACCTCCCGTGGTGTTTCCCTGCAGCGCAGGGACACAGTAGCTGAAGGGGACCTACAGGAAAGATGGAGAGGGACTCGTTATCAGGGACTGTAGCAATAGGACAAGCAGCAAGAGTTTTAAGCTGAAAGAGGGTTGATTTAGGTTGGGAAGAAATTCTGTACTGTGAGTGTAGTGAGACACTGGACCAGGTTGCACAGGGAAGCTGAGGATGCCCCACCCTGAAAGTGTTCAAGGCCAGGTTGGAATAGGCTTTGAGCCATGATCTAGTGGAAGGTGACCCTGCCCACAGTGGGGGGTTTGGAACTAGATGGTCTTTAAGGTCCCTTCCAACACAAAACATTGCATGATTCAATAACACTGTGGCCCACTGATACCCATCTTGGTATTTAAGCATCCTCCAAGGATCTTCCTATGATTGGAAGCCTTGCTAGGCCCTTGCTTTGACTCTGTCTGTACCTTGAGGTCTCAAAATCCTGCAGCAATGAATTCCACAGCAGAGCTTGGCACTGCTTCAATAAATTACCTTGCTTGGAAAGGGAATATGCTTCAAACAACAGCAATATAACAGGAATGACTGAAGAAGAGCAGCTGGTCCAGTTTTGGAGGACCTTTTTGCTGCCCTCACTCCCCATGGGGACTGGAGGTGACACTGTGCTCTATGCAGGTCAGTGGCCTTCTGAGGCAGCTGCAGTGCCCAGAGTGGTGAGGGCTTGAGCCCAGTAGACAGAAAGGCTTAATCAGCAAGCTCAAGGGATTTTTTTATCATGGGTCTTGTGATCCTTGATACGTAAGGGCCCTGTCTGCTGAAGGCAGTGATCTTCAGGAGATTTTGGATTTTCATGTGAGGAAGAACAAGCAAATGTCTGGTTTCTCTGTTGCTAAGAGGGATTTGAAAGGATGTGTCCAATGAACTCTTTGGACTATTCCCTACTTGTTACTAGTATCTCAGCCTGATGCTTTGTGCTGCAAAGACATGCTTGACTGGCTGCCTCATTACAGCAGGCAGTTCTGTCCTTTCATCTGAGCAGCTGGCAAAGCAATAAATTAAAAAATAAAGCAAAGTCAGCAAATAGTTTTCTTTCCCCATGTGCAAGGTTAGAGGAACTACTGCCCCTCCTCCAGAATGATTTCCTGACTTGGTAACATTTCTCTCAATCTCCTCTTCTTCTTTCTTTCTGGGCATATGGGGAAAAGCAGGATTTGTGTTTTGGGCAGAGAGGGAGCATGTTTACATGTCGTGCTGTGGCCCAAGCTCTACGTGTGTGTGCCAACCACAGCCAAAGCCCTGAGCAATCTCCCTCCAGTGAGGGGCAGGGGTGGCTTTGCAGGGAGAGTGCTTTTGTCATGTCAGGATGGTGCCTGGACACCAGATAGGAGATACCCCCCTGCCTGCAGGCTCCTCAGGCAAGCCTTGCTGCCTGCAGACAGACAGTACTGCCAGTACTAGCCACTGGCAGGAGATGGTCCATCCTGGAGTGTCTAAGTGTGCTGGAGAGAAGAAGCTGCAGTGGCATGCAGCTTGACCCCAGCACTGGGCATGGCTCTGGATGGCTGGCAGCGTTTTGGCTGCTGGGCACAGGCAGGGCAGCTCTGCAGGGCGCCGTGGGCTGAGCTGCTGACCTGGGGCTGGCCCGTGATGCACATCCTGCTCACGCATGTGGGCATGAGTCAGAGCCTGAGAGGAAAAGGCCTCACCCACTGACAGGCAGAGTGGTGCAGGGAGCTCAGGCTGTGTGCTGATAGAAGAGATTACTTATTATAGCTGACAGCCTCCCTCAGCAATGTCCCTGCACCTGTGACACGGGGAAAGGGGTTTGATGCCGACCAGGTCTCCCGCCTCATAGTCAGAGGTTCAATGGAACCTCTACAGCCTGGGTTTGTCGAGGTGGCTCAGTGCCTGCCTCCAGCATCTGCAATCTTAGAACTGAAGGAGCTGGGGGCTCCCAGCACACACACCCCAAGTTGCTGGCAGTCTCTTCACAACAAGAAGGCACAGGGAGATTGATCAGACCCTCAGGCATTCCCCTCTGCTCTTGTGAGACCCCACCCACCTGTAATACTATATTCAGCTTTAGGGCCCCAAACATAAGAAGGACATGGAGCTGCTGAGCAATTCCAGAGGATGGTCCTTAAAATGACCAGAGGACTGGAGCACTTCTCCAGGCTGAGAGAGCTGGTGCTGTTGCGCCTGGAGGAGAGGGTTCTGGAGAGACCTTGCAGCATCTTCTTCTACCTAAAGGGCAATACCTTACAGGAAATATGCAGAGGGACTCTTTGTCATAGAATGTAGTGATAGGACAGAGGGGAATGGTTCTAAACTGAAGAAAAGTAGATTTAGATTAGATATTAGGGAGATAACCTTTACTGTGAAGCCTAAGAAGCACTGGAACAGCATGCTCAGACAAACTGTGGATGCCCCATCCCTGTTCAAGGCCAGGCTGGAAGGGGCTTTGAGCAACCTGATCTAGTGGAAGGTGTCCCTGCCCATGTCAGGGGGGGTTGGAACAAGATGATGCTTAAGGTCCCTACCAATACAAATTATTGCATTCTATGCTGTGCAGAGGCCTCTAGAGAAGCAATACAATCTTTGTCTCTTCTTCCCATCAGATTAACCTCACTCTTGCTGTCTTCAGCATCTGCCACCTGCCCTCTACCCAGGTGCTAGTTTTCCTTGGGGACTGGGACAGCTGAGCGATGGTCGAGCTGCCCCCCTCCCTCCTGCTGCTTTTCCAGGAAACAGGTGTCCAGATCTCTTGACCCTTGCAAACGATTGCATTTAATTATTTCTAGAAAATTTCCACTATGGTTTTATAGTGCTTGTCCAGAAATCTGGTTCATCTTTGCTAGGAAGCCCTTGCATGTCTCAAGCAAAGGTCAGGATGAATCACTTCGGAAAGCACGCCAGCTGCAATGGACTCCCAGCACCAGAGGAATGGAAGTGTGTCTATGGTTTGCCAATTAAACACAAAGCCCTGAACACCCCCAGCTCTTTTCGGAGTCAATGGGATGACTTGCATAGAGGAACAGATTCTGGGTATGACTGTAGGCAGTTCAAAAGCCACTGCCACTGGTAGATGGATCACAGCCGTAGATGGTCTCAGAGCTGTGGCTTTAAAAGGGTTATTGATTCATTTGGAAACAACTAGCATGAGTGACTTTGTAACAGACAGGATTATTAAGTCTCACCACATGCCAAACAGAAAACACACAGTTCAGCACTGCGATTCTTCCAGTGATCATCACATAAAACAGGAGGAGGATAAGCTACCAATGGACTGGATAATGCATTTTCCTTATATATGTTTGCAGCTACCAAGGGATGTGGTTTGTCCTCAAAAACAGTTGGAGAAATTCTTCAGTTAAAGATTTAATAGGGAGGAATTAAATTGAGAAGCAATCAACCAAACCAAAGAACATATGTGGATAGTGATACAGCCTCGATACAGACTTCTGCAGCCATTCAAAAGAAGGAGAAATAAATCACTCTGAGTGTATATAGAAAATGCATGCTCAGAAATGACACAAAAAGAGCTTTGCATCTCATATCCGTTTCTATGCTGGGCAGCCTGAGGGAGCTGGGTCTTTGCTTTATGGGCCAGCTGAGGATGCTCCTGGTGACGAGGACACATAGCATGAAACCAGTGGAGACATCTCCAATCCCAGTTTCTCCTCCTTTGCTGGCAAAGTGTCAAAAAATGCCAGGGAATTATGGAAGCAAAGACAGCCAGAGATGGGAATGACCAGCAGGGCACTGAGCTCTCTGCTGTGAGTCCCTGTGGGTCCTACCCCGTTGGTGGGAGTTCGAGAGGTTTCACTCAAACCAGATGTCT
Source organism: Cettia cetti (assembly GCA_013401135.1). NCBI lineage: Eukaryota > Metazoa > Chordata > Aves > Passeriformes > Sylviidae > Cettia > Cettia cetti. The sequence continues at coordinate 54,293 of VZUI01013247.1, read as the reverse complement.
CTGAGCAAGCAGAGAGCTGCAACTAAACCCTGGCAGCTCCACCAAGCCTTCTGCAGGGGTGATCCAGTTTCCATGCTTGGGGTATCTAGTTCCACAGATCCCACATGCAGAAAATCCCCACCCAGATTGTAAGGGTGTATCTAGAAGTTTTGCTCTGACATGTACTATAATGCAGCTACATTCAGCTACTGAAGAGTTTTGCTCTGGCATAAATTACAACGCAACCACTGTAATCTGAAGCTCAGGTTTGGCCTGAACTCTGTGATGCCATTCCACTGGGTCAAACCTAGAGATTCAAACTCAGCCTTCACCCAGCAACCTGAGGAGCAAACCAGGGAGAATTTCTCTAGTGCATGCAACATTCCTGTATAAATCAATGAAAACTGTAGAGTCTGGCCTGAAGTCAAGATTTCAGGATTTGACCCAATTTAACCTTGGCATAGTTGCCCAACTCCAATTTTGTACTTTTTTTTTTGTGAGGCTCAACAATTAACTTTCAAAACAATAAAAAAAGAAAAAAAAAAAAAAGAAAAAAAAAGAACAAAAAAAGAGGCAGCTGGGGTTCAGAAGGGCTGTGCTAGCCAGCAGAGTTTTGTTAAAGTTACTTCCACTACTACGGTATTTGTTTGCGTCAGCATTTTGTGCAAAGTAAAGCACTGCTCTGGGCTCTCTGTCCAGGGCAGAGCCATATGAGCTGGGGACAGAAGTCGTGACTCTTCCCATACTTGACACACAGATGGGAAGTTCCTTTTATTGAATTCAACCACTAGGTTTTTTTGGGTTTTTTGGGTTTTTTTTACTCATTGGACTGAAATTCAGCCACATGCAAAATGCAAGAATTGCTCATCTCAGATCCAATGAGTCCCATTGTGGAAGGTTTACTGGAGAGGCTTTGGGGGAATCAGGGGACAAGATGGGAAGAAGCAGGGTAGGATTACAGCCTTGCAGAGGACTGAACTTTCTGTCCTTTCTGTCCCTTCTTGTTTCTTGGGAAAGGGTCTGTTTCCCAGGCTGTTTTCAGGAATCTGTTTTGGAGACCTAATACAAAGATCTCTTTTTCTGTTCACCTTTTAGGTGGACAATAAAAAGCATCATCTCAATCTTAAAGATTTTATTGTTTAAATTACTTCACTGCTTCTTGGAATTTACTGTGCTGCCACTTGTTAATATGTTCAGTAGAGCACAGGGAATGCAACACTACCAGTACTGGAGTTTGATGATGTTTTGTTTAAAGTTTCAGACCCTGACCTTTAAACCTGCATGGTGCAGTTCCATGGCTCCAGATCCAGCCTGGGCAGTGGGGATGGGTGTCTGGCTGTGGCTGCTGCCACGGGAAGGACGAGTCCAGCACTGAGGAGTCACTGCAGCCCTGTTGTGCCCATGGAAGTACTGGGAAAGATCACTCTCCAAATACCATCATGGGCAAAACAGACTCAGATTGGAGATACTAGTTGAATTTACTACTAACAATATAGAGATAATGAGAAATAAATATTAAACACCTTGCCCCCACCCCTACCTCCATCCCAAGTGGCATATGAAGGTGGGAATGAGCATTATGGTCAGTTCATCACAGGTTGGTTCTGTCACTACTCAGGGAGAGTCCTTTCCCTGCTCCAGTATGGGGTTGCTACCATGGGAGTCAGTCCTCCACGAACTTTTCCAGTGTGAGTCCTTCCCATGGGCTGCAGCTCTTCATGAACTGCTGCAATGTGGGCCACACTTCCCAGTCCTTCAGGGACAGGCTGCTTCACCATTGTGACCCCACAGGGTCACAAATCCCACCAGGAAACCTGCTCCAGCGTGACTTTTCTCTCCATGGGTCCATAGGTCCCTGTCCACAGGTCACAGGTTTCCCACAGGGTCACAGCCCTTTTTCAGGCACCCCTCTGTTCCAGCCTAGGTCTCTCCATGGGCTGCAGGTGGGTGTCTGCATCCCTCTGGTCCTCTGTGGGCGGCAGGGGCACAGCTGCCTCACCTTGGGCTGTACCATAGGCTGCAGAAGAATCTCAGCTCTGGTGCCTGGTGCACCTCCTGCCCCTCCTTCTACACTGACCAGGGAGTCTGCAGAGCTGTTTCTCTCACATGTTCTCACCTTGCTGATCTCTGGCTGCAGTTACATCTGCACAATAACTTTTTTTCTTTCTTAAAAATATTGCCATATAGGTGTTACTATCATTTCTGAATGGCTTGGCCTTGGCCAGCAGTGAGTCCATCCTGGAGCCATCTGGCATTGGCTCTGCTTGACTTTGGAAAAACTTCTGGTAACTTCTCACAGCAGCCATCCCTGAAGCCTGCCCTCTCACTACCAAAATCTGGTCACAGCCCATTAGGAAAATCCAAGCATATTTTCAGGGAAAACTGGTTTTATTTCCCCTGGGGCAAGCACATGAATAATTTCTTTTGGGTTTAGAATAAAATTAGCAGGATGGCCAGTGGCAGGGTGTTAAGTAGGAGTGGGTTTTAATCCTTTTAAGAGCTTTGATTAGTTTTGGTTCATACTCCCTTCCCTTCACTGCAGATGAATCCAGATGGCTCCTTACTTCAAAACAGCTTCTGAGATTTATACTTTGGAACTGAATCTCTTTTTGCTCCCAAAAACTTCTTCAAAGCTTACTTCCAGCAATGAGACATCCTCTGGGCTCTTCAGCTGCAGCTCTTCAGCTGCAGCTCCACTTGCAAACAACTGTGAAAATAAGAGAAACATGGCCTTTTTTGAAAGTAAAACTAGCCATTGGAGGTTTAAGAGGCATGGGAACACCTGTATTCAAGACCAGGAGATGTTCTGGCACTGGAAATGTTGCATTGTGTTGGGGTGTGTGTCGGCACAAGACATGCTCGAGAACCCACCAGTGCTTTGGCAGGGAGAGGAAGAGTGAGGATGTGGAGAGGAGACCTGGGACTGGAGCAAATGAGGGTGGGATTTTTCCACATGATGCCAGGAGTACCTGGAATGCTGGTTGTATTTTATAATTGTGGGGTGATGCCAGGCCATTGGCCACTTTGCTCCTGCTGCCCCTTGTTTTAATAAGTGACTGCAGCTCAGCCTCCTGGCTTATTCAGACTGGGGAAGGGAGGAAAAAGGGGTGGTGAGGCATGTCCTTGCCTGACTCTGAGGGTGCACCCAGCCTAATGAAAGCAAAGAAGCACCCTAGGACTCAATTGGGCTTTCAAGCATGAGTAGACAATAGGAGGACTTCAGTAATAGTGAGAATCTTGGATTTGTGTAGGAACTTTTTACTTTTAGCCTTTTACTCCCCTTCCTACCCCCTGGCCTGTGACTCAACAGCCTTGCGCATGACAGTGTAACCTCAGGCACACAATCATCCTCCAGGTACTATGTCTGTCAGGCAAACAGATTGCTCACACCATCCTGTGCTGGGCTGAAAGGATTACAATATAGATTAGGATCAGGATTGCCTTCTGAACATTCTCGGCCTCAAAACAGGTGTAAGGGAAAAGACATGAGGGAAATTATTTGCCAGTGGAGAATCTCTCCAGGAGGAATTGTTGGATAAATACTAACTGGAGATTGGGATCAGGCAGCTGCTGCGTTGGGCTTTTCCCACTCAGAGGTAGCCTGAGAGCAGTGTTACAGGCTGCAGGCACGAGCAAAGCAAAAATGCTGTTGTATGCATGCATGAAGGACCTGTGCACTCACACACTGAGTCCTAAGAGCATCTGGTAAAAGGGCAATAAAATAATAGAATCATAGAATCACAGAATAGTTTGAGTTGTAAGGGACCTTACATATCTGGTTCCAACATGGGCAGGGACATCTCCCACTAGACCAGGTGGCTCAAAGCCCCATCCAATCAGGCCTTAAGCACTACCAGGGATGGGACATTCACAACATTTCTGGGCAACCTGTTCCACTGTCTCACCACCCATACAGTGAAGAATTCCTTCCTTCTGTCCAATCTAAACATACCCTCTTTCAGTTTAAAACCATTCCCCCTTATCTTATCACTACATGCCATTGCAAGAAGTTCCTCTCCAGCTCTCTTGTAGCTCCTTTAGGTACTGGTAGGTGTTACAAGGTCTTCACAGAGTATTCTTTTCTCCAGGCTGAACAGCCCCAACTCTCCCAGCTAGTCAGCCTGGAAAGAGAACTGAACATACTCCTTTGCCAGTGCAGGGGTCTGTGATACCCACTACTGGAGGTGGGTTAAAAAATGGAGTGAAAAGCATGACTGCAGGGTGAGGTCCTAAGGATTCACCCATGTACAGGCTCTTGTTCAGGTAGTCCTGCATGTATTGAGACTGAGAACTGCAGATGCAAAGAAAGAGCCACAGGCCCAAAGTCAATATGTATTGCCAGAAGCCTGGTATATTTGTTACAGAGTATTAGCTGCAGCCTGCATGTGTGGTATATCAATTTAGATTATTTCCTGTAAATACATCTGTGCTGGAAAGCTCAGGTTGGATTCCACGTGTATTTCTTGTCTGCTTTTTTCAGCTGGATAGAACTTGAGCAAAGAGATCATGTGACTTGCCAAAACCACCCAGTGAGTCACTGGCTCAGCCCAGATTAGATCTCAGGAGCTTTCTAGCTTTGATCTAGCCACAAGACCACATGGCCTCTTTCTATAGTCTTTGATGAAAGGCTACATAAACACACATAAGGGCCCTTACTAAACTTTTTTGGAAGTTCTGAAAAATGTTTTGCCCCTGCGGCAAGCAAAATTGGAAGAAGCTATAAAAGGGTGCCATTCATGTATCTGCTGGGGTAAAAAAATTAACAGTGACAAATTATATGTCCAAACACCTGACAAAAAAATTGCAGATGACAACAGGATGCTCTGGATAATAGTGCTGTGAATTCTGTACCTGCCATATGGATCTTTCCACAAGAGCTAGTTACCTTATAAAGAGACATTCTTGCGTCATCCTCCAGAAAGTATAAACACATTAAGCAATGTTATTCTCTAAAACATCAACACATGAGCTACTTACAATGGACTAAAAAGTCATTGTTGCTTTGAGGATGTATTTGTCCCAAGTGATTCATAACAATCCATGGCACTGAGGCTATGAAGACTTCTAAAGGATGCCTCCACTTCCAGGCAAGTATCCACGGAAACAAGCCCACAAGTTTGCTTTGTTTGCCTCTTTTTACCTAGGATAACCTTTTAAGCTGCTTTGTAGACAGCCAGGCATCCCAGCTGAAGCAGATGTCTATCCCTTCTTGATGCTGGGCTTCCCTTTCTGTACCTGCTGTGCTGCTGACTACTGTGGTCTCTCCTGGAGGAAGGGCAGTGGTTCCCTGTGACGGAGCCAGATGAAGATGAGGACATCTCAGTGGCAGTAGCTCCTATAGTACAGTACTAATGTGGCTCCAGAGCAGCTGCCAAGAATTGCTTCCCGTGCCTGCCTGCGCCAGGAGACGTGTGGAATGATGAAACCGAAGCTAGCGGAGTGCAGTGCCCGTGCCACCATGACTGGGGATTTGGAGCAGGACCCGAGGGCAGCTCAGATACCCTCATGCTCTCAGGATGGGCAGCTCAGCTAGGCAAAGACCATTCTCTGGCAAGAGAAAGCCAGACCAGGACGACCAATGCCAGAAGACTCTTTAGGCCTGTAAATCCCCTTTTTTATTTTCTTTCTTCCCACCCCTACTCTAGCCTCTCTGTTCCTTTGAAATCAGCTCTGAGATGTAGGGAGACATCCTACAGTATTTTGGATGCTGTGTAGCCCCCATGTCCACGTGGAATTCAGCTCTCAGTTTTCTGAGGAACTCACGTCATTAGGGTAAGCCAGTGTGTGTGTGTCTGTGTCAGCACGTAACAAAACACATTGTAAGCACCCTGAGCTCAGGAACTAATACGTGCTCTGGCAGGAACACAGCTGTGCCAGCAAGAGCACAGGGTCATAAGCAAAGGCAATATTGTCTCCTGTGGGACTAATAAAGACAAAAGACAAAGCAACTGTTTACTGTACTATTGAGGGGACTGTTTGGGACACTGAGGGGGGGAATGCAGCAGATACTGACACAGAGTTGCTAAGTACAGGTAAATGTTCAACCTGAAAAGCACACAGAAACTCAACCCTGCACATAGGTGTTCTGGGCATTGAGGCAAGTGCCTAGCAGAGGAATGTTGAAGCAGCTTGTCTGCTTTTCTCCTCTCATCCTGCTGTTAGTTCATCCTACCTTCCTGATTTGAATCAATTCAATAGCATCCACGTGGACTCATGCATTCTACTCAGGTCAGTTGTGAACAGGCAGAGTCAAGAGCATTTTGATGGTCTTGGAAATCCAAGACCTCTGTCCTCCTGCACCAGAATGGGCTCTGTACAGCTGCCAAGCCCTAAAAGCCTGCACAGCATTTGTGCCCAGTACCAGCAGGAAAATGTCTTCCTTCTGGTACTGATGAGATGTGATTTATGGAGTGAAGTTCCACTTAATAAAACTGGAAATGACATACTGATGGGTGGCTGAAAAGACCACCACACTGCACAAGAGAACAGGGCATTCAGTTCTCCAGTCACCTCTTCACAGCTCAGAGACAGAAACCACATTAGGATTTTAATTCACTGTTAGTTGGATCATTTCATACAGCCAACAGCAGTTCCCCAGAGCTTAAAAAAGTAGGGGTTCATTGCTTAAACTTCAAAGAGCACTGGCTAGCTCAAAAGAGGGCTTCCTTCTGACATAAATGGAAGGACTAATCACTCAATCCAAAAATTAGAAGTTGTTTTTGTACCACAGACCATAATCAAATTAGATTTATCTCACTCAAGTAGATTAGAGCACTAATTATCAGTCTATGCATGCAGTGTGCACAGACATATCTATGAATAATACCCATATGTTTCTATATTCAGAAATACAAACAAAGTTGAACCCAAAACCCAATGGGATGTTATTGCTGCCCTGTGTGGGGAGGAAGATCTCCGCATCTGTGGTGCTTGACAATCTTTACTTCATCAATGGCTTTTAATGCTCATGACATCTGGGCTTGTCCATGAAGATGGTATCTTGGAGGTGTATGATTTGGCAAAGCTTGTGGTGGAACAACAGTTAAGCCATAGACAAGAGCATGGCCTGGTAAGGCTGGAAGAGATTGCATCGAAGATTGGGTTTCTGCCAATGAAACATTAGTAGCTAAAGGGCAAGTTAAGCCCTTGTGACCTTGCAGTCAAATTTCTAGCTGTAGCCTCTTCAGGAGAAAATCTAAGTGATGTTGGTGCCCTCGGTGAAGTCAGCAGACCTGAAGGACGTGTGTCATTGTCAGAAGCCCAAGCACATGCTGACAGACTGTCACTTCTAAGAGACATGGGCTGGTACATCACATTACTTCACTGAGACCTCTGTGGAGCAGCAGAAAGCACCATCCAAGAGACAAAGATCACAAAATGTTTTTAGTAGTGACATGACTGAAGGCCTGTTCACCATATTGAGGGTGGGTTACATGCAGTCTCTCACTTTGATGTCATTACAACACATTGCCAAGTCTGTTCTTTGGCGTTGCCACTTCATACAAATTATTGCTAACATGACCTTTTTTTATGTGGTCCCCTTATGTCTGAGTGGTCAAGGTTGTGCTGTGTTTATGTGTTCATGCATGTGTGCGTTTACACATATTCAAAGCTGTTGCTGGCATAGTTGACTGGGAACATAAACATAAAATGTGAAGTGTTAATGAAAACTGGAAAATATCCAAGGCTATTCTACTGGTTGTTCAACAAACCATGATATCATGGAGATGGAAAATAGATATGTGGGATAAGAAATAGCCTGTTTTAAAAGAGATGTAGAAAAAGCAATATAACATGAAGAAATGTTGTATAAATCAGGCAGAACCCACAGGAAATACAACAACAGTGATGATAAATTTCAAGTTAAAACAATGTAAGTGATTGATAAAAGGAAACCAAAGGATTAATAGGCCATCACCAGCCAAGAGAGTGAAAGAAATGTGGAAAACATAGACATAATCATGTCATGAACAATGCTGCCTCTTTTCCCAAACTCATCCCCATAGCTGTATAGATGAAATGCCAAATGCAGATGGTAAAATGACAATCTGTGTTAAAAAGAAGAAAAAAAAGGTCTATTTCCATTCTGCATTTGAGAAGGAGATGGATGTTCATCCCCTATGATATTGCAGATGGAGTGAGTACATCATTTACCATCTGGAACAATAGAGGATGTGAGGCAGCATCTGCTAAAATTAAAGATTTTTTACATCATCTGGCCTGGCTATCTTTGTGTCTTAAAGGAGAAGATTAAAATGCTTGCTAAAGTTTAATATTTTCAAATCTGGAGTAATTCTAAAGACATGGGAGACTGACAGAGTAGGTATGGAACTTAATTGGTGTAAAAGGGGCACTCCAGGGAGCAATAGGTTGGTGAGTAGGACGGTATCACTCAACACAACCACCAGAAGTTCATTCAGGCCTCTAACAACAAGCCATTAGAGGTTAAAAATAAGACCAATGCTAATCAGCAGGGTTTTGTGGAAGGTAAGTCTTGTCAAAGAAACCTGTTGCCTTTTCCTTTGGACTAGACTAGAGATCTGGTTCCACAGTATTCTTGGCTTTCTCCACCACATGACAAGTTGATTAATGAGCTCACATTACACAGGATGAATAGGGTATAAGCTAACAGTTGGCCAAGTGACAGATGTAAAAAAGTAGTTATTAATGGGGGATTAATGGGGAAGCAACAGCACAGGGATGCTTGAAGAGGATGAAGTCAGCCACACGTAGTTCAGTGTTTCTGTAGCTTCAGTCTGTGTGACTCAAACATCTCCATTCTTCAGCAAAGGGTTAGAGATCCTGACATTACGCATTTGTCTTGGCAAAATCTTTTCTGTTTGCACACCACTAGGATACATTGGAGCAATTGTCTCCATTACCCAGGTAGGAAAGCAAGGAGGTAAGAGAGACAGCTTCTATTTTAGGAAGCTGTGAGAAACAGTGGATACCAAGAAACCAGTTGCATTCTTAGGGGGCAGTTTGACAGCGCAATAACAAATTTCTGGCCTTACAAACCCACAAAGGCCATCAAGCAACTCAGTAGCAGAGCTTGGAAAAGAGCTCAGCAGTTGCTGGCGGTGGGCCTGACCTGGGATGACTCACTTATCTAACACATGTTGCATCTTTTCCATGCAGGGAGCAAGCATTGACATCAGCAGGGCTGAAAAGATCTACTCCTGCTGGCCAGCACTGACTTTGCTCTCCGCCCAGCACACGCATCAACTTCCACCAGCAAATAACTGGAACAGCACTTCATCCAACACTCCCACACCCTGTTACTAAATGTTTGATAGAAGATTAAAGAAACGAGTTACTGTATGCAAATGTGCTCATCAAGTATTTGCTACTAATTTATCATTTCATTTGCTTTGTTGTCTTTCCTGACACCTTGACTATTCACAGGAAATGTCACCTTGCAGGATATCATGATGTGACTATTATACACAGTTGTAGGAAAAATCTTGATAAGGTAAAATTTATTGTAGGCATTATTTTTTTGATTCTGCAGTCGGCAGAGGAAGGCTTGTGTGTCAAAGTTTCCCAGTACCCTGTCAGCAGCAGCTGATACCTGGTTTAATGCTGTGGGCTGTCTGTCAGGCTGCAAGTAGAACCCTGTATTGTCCTGAGAAGGCTGGAGATGAAAGGAGAAATCTCTCAGGGATGTGATGCTTATGGCAAAGCTGCTCTGCACTCTCCTTCCAAGTGCTGCTCCCTGCCAGGGTGGTGCAAGGCAGGGAGAGAGGCACTAGCTCTTCTGAAGGTGACAGTGAAGAAGGCTTTACATATATATATAAAAATAAAGTAGGAAAAGAGGTAAAATAATTGGCTTGCAAATATTTAATTACCTGTTTGAAAGCAGCAAGATTCATTTTATTTCCTCTGCAGTGCCTGTGCTTGACATAGAAGAGCTGCCAGCTATGACATCTCCCCTAGGATCAACAACCCAGAGAATGGGAATAGCCAAGAGTCAGAACTGCTTGGGCCTTTCATTAAAAACAAAACAAAACAAAACAAAAAAACCAACATGAAAACTTGTGATTAATAACCAAAACAGAGGGCAGAAAGTGTCACGCTGGGGATGCTCTGGAAAAACAGGGTTCAGAACTGGGCTCCTGTGCCTACCTCATTGACGAATAGGCCATTTCCCACCCCTGAGGAAGGTGAGTCTCTCTGAGGCAGGGGCTGTCTCTGGTCCCATTGGAGGCAATGGCAGAAGCAGAGGCAGTGAAGATGTGAATAGAAATTCCCCTTGGGTGCAGGGGTCCTCAAGAGCTGGGGAGCTGAAACTCAGTGCTTGCCCACATGGAGGCTGGGGTGACAATTGCCCATGGCAATCGGGTGGCCCTTCCTGCCTGCAGCCCTGTGACAACAAGTGCCAGCATTTGTTTTCATCAGTAACTCTCCATGCTGTAATTACAGCCAATCTCCCAGGAAACTCTAACCCCTCCAGCAGCAGAACTGCAGCAAAGCTCAGGTGCTCAGCTGGCACAGCCTGCTGCAGCCTCCTGAAATCCCAGCACAGGGCTCAGCCTCTGGATATCTCTTATAGTGACAATGGTCAGCTTTTCTGGAGGACCTGAGCATGGTGATAGCCAGAGGAGACGTGGCAGGGCTGGGAGATCCCTGGGGACCCTGGGATGGATGCTGCTGCAACACTGATTCTCTTCCCCTGGTCATCGGAGATATCTCTTTGGAGGCCGGGTGACTGGGCAAGGAGGCTTTGCTGCCATTGTGCAGGGGACCAGGGCACTTGTTGAGGTGTCTCAATACCCTCTTCATTCACTCACCACACCCTTGGGTGAGCAAAGCCTTACTGTTTCCATTTATCTCAAAATCACCCCACTGGAGCTCCAGCCAGTGTGGCAGGAGATGCAGAAAAAAAGCACAGATGTACAGTGGGAAAAAATAGCCAGGACTCATTTCTAAAGGGTGGAGATGGAGACCACCCTTGGTTACAGTAAGGTGAAGCTGCAGAATTTGTCCTGGCCATCATGACCATGAGCTGCTTCATGGACATCATGGTGAGAGGATGCCATTCTTCTTAGGCTCTTAGACCACTGAGATATCCATGCCAGTAGATACAGACAGTTTTGCAGCCTGCCTGCCCCTGGACATCCACTAAGAGAGTGTGGCAATATTTACCCATTTTCCCCCAAATTACTTGATTGCTTCTCTTTCAGGGATAGGTCTGATAGCTCTTGGTTGAATAAAGCCCCTCTTTACCTCCTTGGGGCTCACCTCTGTCCCTGTCTGATGAACACTCACATACTGTCCTTCACATGTGAATGGCCAATGTTCCTCCTTCCTCTCAAGTACTTGTTTGAGTGGGAATTGCCCTTTCCTGAAAACCCCTGGCATGGTACTAAACCTGAAACTAAACAAAATAACATATATCTCAGTACTTGCTCCTGATGGCCATCATTCACTGTGAGAGTGGGTGGGGGTTCTGACTAATATTTTTCCTCTAGGCAGAGTTTATCACAAATTTCAAGAGCACAGATTGATGCTTGAGTCCTGGAGCAGCAGCATTTCTCTGTCTCCATCTGGTGCACAGACATCCCAGTGTGCTGCAATGCTAAGACATCTCCTGCCATGTTTGTAAATAATACAAATTAGTCCAAGCTCCTTCAGAAGCACTAGAATTAGAAGGAATAAGGAACCAACTCTATAGCTGTCCTTCTGAGATACTGCAAGCCTGGGTTCATCACACAGTGTTACTGAGCACAGCTCAGCAGCTGCAGCAGTGCTACAAAACCCTGAACACAAAATGCAGCTGTGCCAGCAGGGCAGAGCTGGCAGCCCTCACCTGGGCTCAGACCTCCCTAAAGCTCCTCTGCAGTAGAGGAGGACATCAAAATTCCCAATTCTGAACTCATCTGAGGAGTTAAGATTAAAAGGCTTTTTCTAGTGAAGAAGCAGTGGGAAGCAGAGGCTCTTGGGGAGTTGCAGAATGAGCAGCCCTGGAGGCAACAGCAGCTCCCAACATTGCAGCCATAGGAAGGGGCTCATGTGGATGTACAGTGGCTCCACAGCTGAGCTACAAGATCAGGAATTTCTCAAGAGCAGTAGCACAATGAAGTCCATGAATTGATATGGAGAATGTAATCAGTGCCCTGGGAGGCTGTGAATAGGCCAGTAGCAGCCAAGGCTGTGATATGGAATGCAGGAAGCTCTGTAACTGCTACTATCAAATTGTGTCATTTTTACAGATTGCTTGCTGCTGATTTTTTGTTTATCATAGAGAGAGAAAAAAATCAATAATTTTGAAAAGTCATGACAAAAAGCAAATACCTTCCTTTTTTTTTTCTTTTATGAAATATATAATTTTCAATAATAAAACCAATGACTATGAGAAAATATCATTCTCATTCATGCATGGGTCAGGCACAAATCAACCTCATTTATGCCCAAATACTATGATTAATTTAGGTTTGTACAACCACTAACTTGTCACTCTCTGCCTCAGCCACATGCATTAGCCAAGGGCTCTCCCCGCTAGTGACACGTCTTCATGCCCTGGGCAGCTCTGTGGTGCTGCCCATAGAACAGAAATAGCTGTGGGAGCTCCACAGGTGAGTCTGGCAGCCTGCACCCAGCTCTGGCTGAAGGCAGGTGGTTACACACTGACCCAGTTGCTCTCATGTGGACATGTCCAGCCCCCAGTGCAGCAGGAGATCGATGCAGGGCAGGAGCACAGCTGTGCCATGTCACAGGGTTCAGCGTGGGGCTGCCCGAGACAGCTGAGACCCGGCTGGCACAGCCACAGGGCACAGCCAGGGTCTATCTAGCTCCAGGTTGGAGAAGCCAGGCTGTATTTACACAGCGCTGCCTACGAGCTCCCAAGCCCTGGCTCTTGGCAGCTATAGCCTGATTTGTCTAGACTACATCTGGACTTGAGCTGGCTCCTGGCCAGCTCAAATGAATCTTTCAACACCGCGCTTCCCACGTGTCCAACCCTGGGATTAGCAGGGGCAGTGAGAGCTGCCATCTATCTGCATCAGCATCTGCATCCGCCAAGGCAGTCAATCCCATACATGTTGATAATATATCCTGAGTTTGGAACCTTTGAAGTAGAAACTTCTTGTTTTGTATTTGCAGCCCATGCAAAGGTCCTTGTCCCTTACTGGTATTCCTTGGCAAGTCTGCAACATATATACTAACAATATGCACTATAAATATATATGTTTTCTAGCAGCCAAGCCAAAATTGAATGAAGTCCATAGAGAGAAATAGACAGTCTGCACTGGTTTTACAGAGGAACATTTATTTTTGTTATAAATAAAAAAATAATTGTCTACTAACATGAAATTTTCAAGTCATAGTTGATTCTCAGGCTATGTCCATATTAGTATATTAAGCAGCACACATTCCTGGCCTCTGATACACAATCATCCATGGTATTGAATAGTTAAAATGTTCCATTGTGCAATGCTGGATGGTGTTAACCAGCAGGCTTCTAAACAATTCCAAAGCATTGGAAGTCCATACAGGCTATTCAGCTCTCAATGAAAAGGTTGGATAAGGCTGCTCTGTCTTGATGGATAAGGGAATTTAACTGTACAGACATGCCAGTTGTCCTTAGGGCCCGAAATTGTCCCAGGAACATTTATTTTACCACTAGGGACACGGCCTTTGGTGGTGACCACTTATTTAAATGTGTGTAAACAGGTACTTAAGATTGCGCAATTGTTGCTTGGTCTAATTGCATGTGACAGGTCTTTACTAGAGGGTGGGTGCTCAGCACCCATTATGGACCTTCTTTTTTTTTTTTTTTTTTTTTTAAAAAGCCACAGTGAATGAGCAGGGTAAACACTTGAAAACCTGGCTCCAGGGGTCTGTTTAAAGCTGCAGAATTCAATAGGAGTAGTTGAATTTGCTATTTCCATGATGGTTTGGGTTGGCGTTTGTTTGTTTGTTTTATATTTATTGCAGTTTCTGAAATTTGTGGCTTATTGTGGCGGGTGAGATGGATGTGAGAGTAAAGAAAATTGGCTACTCAACTTTTTTTAACAGCAAATTGCCAAGCTAGAAAGTGTAATCCTTGAGAGTCCAGGAGGAAAAAAACAACAGGAATGATTAAAAATGGAGGATTGGGGCTATTGATCTCTGGTCCACAGCACTAAAAACATAGCAGTAGGTGACTTAAACTGATTATTTGAATAATGCTAATTAACATTATAAAAAAACCCCCCTTTTTTCCCACTGAGTATCATAATAGGATTTTTTTTTTCTATTAGGAAAATATGCTTTTTTCGTATTTTTCAGCTTATCACATTCCTTACTGTCCTTAAATTCATGTCATATTTATAACAAGGAAGATTTCAAATGCAACTTGATTCATTTTAGCATGTTCTCTCTTGATCAGTATGATTACTTGGAGACTAGATTCTTCAAACTCTTTCCTTCTGTGCTGGCCATTCAGCACAATCCCAGGACCAGGATATATCCTGAATTGCAGTGGGTTTCTGTCAGACTCACTTGTAATTGCAGACACTCCAATCGGGGTTTTGAGCCTTTTAATTTGGACTCATGATATTAGTGTCAAATTTTTGAAGGGGTTCTTCAGTTCCAGTTGGCTCTAGTTTAGGTAAGTTTGAGGGTTTTATGATTCAGTTTATCTGTTTGCAAAATGAATATAATACTTATTCATTAATCATGAAGAAAAACTTATTCAGTGTAAACATTCTTTTTTTACCTCCTTGTAGGATTTCAGAACCTCTTGAAAGTGTTGCAAATAGTTCCCAGAGGTCACTTTATCTCCTGCTGAAGTACTGCCAGCTTTGGAGTGATCTGTGGTAAATATTTAACATTCCAGAGCAACAACTGAGACTAGGAAGTGGAAAGGAAAGCCTTGTTCAATTAAAACTAGAGGGAGATTTCAGGTAGGTGAGACATTAGCACCTCGATTGTGCTTTTATTAATTACAGCTACCTCCCGGGGTAGCCATAAACTTGGTCACCTTTTATAAACAGTCATAAGAGGAAAGGAACTACAGAAAGGGAATTGCAGAATCAGCTTTTGCAAACATGAATGAGTTAAACACTATCTGACAAGAAGGCAGTATTTTGCAGTTTATTTTCAAAACATCCCATGTGTAAATGAGTAATGCAACTGTTCAACCTCTTGAGCAAGTGGCTATGTACATAACGAGCTGTTTACTCAAGATACTTCCATCAAACACAATCAGGTTGCCTAACTAAGTTTGCAAGACCCCCGTTGCAACAGGTACTGACTGCAAAAGCCTGGAACAAAAATCTAAGGAAGGATGTGACATGGATAGATAGTGAACATTGACGTACAGAAAAGTTATCTCTGGAAAAACAGGGACAGTGACAGTTGGGCTGTTGCAAACAAAACCTGACAGGGAGCCATCAAGTGTAAAACTGGAGAGAAAACCTGCCAGCCAGGGGAAAGGTGAGAGAGGGGAAAAGTTTAGTGGGAGATTTTGCCCTTCTCTGTAACTGATTAGATCCAGTGCAAAGCTTGGAGCAGCTTGATTTAGTTTGACTGCTTAAGGCAGCCTGGCGCAGAAGTGCACATGTTCTGCAAGGACAGGCATCATTTACTATTAAGACTATCTCATAAATGAGACCTCTGATAAAATGTACCAGTTTATCTCAAGAAAGCCATAAAGCAGAACACTAATAAGGAAAAGATTCATAATAAAATGCCAGGACATAGATATATTATTTTGAAACCAATTACTCTCTAGTACTAAGTGTAAGATACCTGCATATTAGAATTCTTGGTCTTTCCAGGTTTTGGCAGAGGAACTATCAGTTTCTTCTAGTCAGACATAATTCTTTAAGCACTGACATTTAGAGGTGGAAATTTTGAAAGTCCTATTCAAGTTTACTCATGCATAAGTAGGTCAATGTCCTCTGTCTTATGCCAGACAGGAGAGCCAACTCATGGACCAGAGACCTGGAGCTGGAATAAAAGTCTCACAGACCAGGCCGGGTGTGAGGGTCCAGCTTGAAGCTCTGACACAAATTCCTGAATACTTTTCCTCTGGACTCTTCCATGAAGTAGATATTCTTGAGCAATAATGACTGGTTATTTATTTAAAATGGGGAACAGAGGAGAAGAGAAGGAAGAAGAGGACAGATGTTCGTTTTCCAGACCCTAGAAAACTCTGGAAAAAGTATTAAACAAATTGTTTGCAAGCCCAAGATGGGCAGCAGTCAACATGGATTTATCAAAAGGAAGTCATGTAAAGCAGAACTTTCCTTTTACAGTAGGACAAATAGTTTAGGGGATGGGGAGAAGATAAGGGTCTTCCATCTTGATTTTTGTTGTGATGTAGTCTGACATGGCAGACAAATTCTCTCTAGAATAAGTCACTATGTAATAGTGACTGTTGGCTTGTGCTTGTGCAGTACACTATTAGTTTAACTATCAATTAATCACCATCTATATAGAAAACTGTAGCTGGTGGAATTCTGCAAGGGCCTGTGCTGCCTCATCCTCTTCTATAACCAGCTGGTGATGACAAAGCTGAGTCTATGTTAGAAGCCATGGTCGGAATTCAAAACGTTTGTGACAAGTAGCAGAAGTAGGTTAAAAAAGGAAGAGCTCAGTGGTGCAGGTGCAAAATGCTGCATCCGAGCAGAAATAGAGCAACTAGACCAATTTGGGACAGGGAACAATAGTTTGGCTGGCAGTTCTCTTTAGAGAAGACTCTAGGGTTATAGTAGATCACATGCTGAACATGAATCAGCTGTGTCATGGGATTGCAGAAAAGGCAGACATTGTATTGGGTTCTGGAAAGAGGAATGCAGCTTGCGAGACAGATGAAGTCATCCTTCTGCTCCACTTATCATTGGTGAGGCCTTGGCTTCAGGATTATGTTGAGTCTGGGGCACTCCAGTAAAGATTTGGGTCAGATGAGGAGAGGCCAGAAGGGGGAAATAGGAATGATCAGAGATCTGGAAAGAGTTGTATTGTCATGCTGAGACTGAAAAAATTTTACTCAACTTAGAGAAGACTGAAAGGGAGCAAAACAGCATTCCCCAAATACAGAAAATGTACTTAATCTTTCTTAAATTAATAGTGCCATATAAGAGTGGCTTAAATGTCATTAGAAAAGATTCAGGTTACTCATTGGGAAAAAGCCCAAGCAACCTAATGAATAAAGATAATGAAACACTAGAATCAATAGCAAAGCTTGAAAGACAAGCTAGGAAAACAGGACAGGAATTACATAGGTACCATTTCTTGTTTTTAGAGAGCTTTGTTTTGAAACAAGAAGAATCAATTTTGGAGGTCCTTCTGCTTTGCTTTGCTTGGGGTGTATGGGTCAGCATATTTAAGGTAA
This sequence comes from Cettia cetti, assembly GCA_013401135.1. Classification (NCBI taxonomy): domain Eukaryota; kingdom Metazoa; phylum Chordata; class Aves; order Passeriformes; family Sylviidae; genus Cettia; species Cettia cetti. Next base: position 36,994 of record VZUI01013247.1, on the reverse strand, counting down.
ATCCAGTATCACAGCATAACATCATGGTTGAGGCTGAAATGAGGCTCTATAGATGGCTTAGCCCAAGCCTCTGCTCAAAGTGGGGAAAACTAGAAACAGTGGCCCACAGCCATGCCCAGTCAGGTTTTGAATACTCCAGATATTTAGACACCACAATGCCTCTGCACAACTTTTCCCAATGTTTGACCATACTTTTTTATTTTCCATTATTGGAATTTACTGCATTGCATCTTATGCTGTCCTTGGATGCCACTGAGAAGAGTTTGGCTCTGTCTTCCTAACAACCCCTCATCAGGAATTCATTCACATGGACAAGATGCTTCTGAGCCTTCTCTTCTCCAGGCTGAACAGCCCCATTTCTCTCAGTCTCCTCTCATACAGCATATGCTCCAATCCCTTAATCAACCTCATGACCTTGCTCTGGATTCACTTCAGTGTGTACCCAGCACTGGACACAACACTCCAACTGTATCCCACCAACGTTGAGCAGAGGGATAGGAACATCTCCTGGTCATCCAGGTCATCAATGAGTGTCTTGGAGTTTTGGCTTCAGTATCAACCCCTGGGGCATACCACTAGTGAATGGTCTCCAGCTGGATGACAGTAATAATAATTAATTAAATCTGGCAATTTAGCAAACTGTCAGTCTATATCACTATCCAGTTGTTTGATCTGTAATTCATCAGCTCCTCTAGGAGGACTTCATAGGACACTTTATCAAGAGTCTTGCCAAAGTGAAGATAAACAACATTCATTACTATCCCTTCATCTACCAAGCCAGGTATCTAATCACAGAAGTCTATTTAGTTTAAGCTCTATTTCCCCTTCATAAATCCATGCTGAATAAGTCTAGTCATCTTCTTTTTCTTCATATGTTTGGCAATGATTTCCAAGATTATTTGTTTTATCACCACCCCAGTGACAGAAGTGAGACCTGTAGTTCCCCAGCTTTTCCTCCTCATTCTTGTTCAAGATAGTAGTGACATTTACTTTTTTTCTGGCCCACATAAACATGCCAGTTCATCCTGACCTTTCAAAGACAACAGAAAGTGCCCTCACAATGACATTGGCCAGCACCCTCAGTACTTGGGGATCAGGTTCCATGGACTTATGCATGTTTGCTTTAAATTCCCTAACTTGGTCCTCACCCACCAATGGTAAGTCTTTCAAGGTCCAGACTTTCCCTCTAATCTTAGGGCCCTGCAATTTCTGATGGAAGGTATCACCAGTAAAAAGTGAGGTTAAATGAGCACCAACTACCCTTGGCATTTTCCATGCCCTTTTCATCAGGCCTCCTGTCCCGTTCAGCACCAGGTGTACCTTTCCCCTGGTTTTCCCTCTGCTGCTCATATAACTGCAGAAACCCTGAAGTCCAGGTTGTGATCCTGTACTCCACCATTTGATGTTCTCTATAGTCAAGACTGCCCCTGATCTTCATATCCCAGCTCAGTCTTTCCCTGTTTGCAAGCATGAAGCCTGAAGCTACATAAAGGTGTGTTAGTGTGTGGGGAAGGGGGAAACTGCAATGTGTGAAAATTCAGCAGTCAGAATAACTTCCTAACTGTGGTCTGAAAAAAGAATAGAGAATTAGGGTATGGATCTCCTTATTTTCAGTCCATCTGTCCATCCCACATATCTGCCGCTGCCTTCGCACAGGAGTTAGCTCTGAATTAATTTTTCTATCTGGCCGGAGAGCCAGCAGGGTTGGGCAAGTTTTGCATTGAACTTCTGAGTTCAGCCAAGTTGACTTACCATTCCCAAATTCCTCCATCTCAACTTGGCAAGGAGAATCATCCAAAACTCCTGCTGGGGTTGTGAGGGCAGGTAACATGTCTGGTTAAATGGTGAAGATGGGGATTGCAAAGGACATGAATAAGAGAAAACAGGCAAAAAGAAGGTAAAAAGAAAAAAAAAGAAAAAAGCATGACAAGAAAACTTTTCTCTGTGTAGAACAAGGGTATCCAGATGGCTGATTCAAGTCACACCTTACCATATACCTTTAGTTAAGCCGTGATGTTTCTTTGGGCTGTCTGACCCCCTCCCTTCAGCTGCAGAAATGTTGAGGGCAGGAGAGGGAAGAGGAAGAATTTGGCTGATCAAGATCTATCTCTGCCTCCACTCTGCCAAGTCTGTACACAGTAAGCACGTGCCTTCCACCATGAGGTCAGCAGTTGTGTGGCTGTGTAGCTCTCTTCCCTCCCTGCCTCTACCTGATGCAAAATCTCATCAGCTGCAGGAGCTTTTCCTCATCCTTGCAATAAGGTTGTGACTGCAGGCTCCAACAATCTTATGGCTGAGCCCTGGATTGAGAATGCTGGTTTTGGTCCATCTTCTCCATGCCTGGAAATGGCCTGAGTTCAGTGTTGTTGGTGGCCTTTTTTTTCCTGGCTTAGCAGAGAGGGTGGATGTTTGGGAGGCTGGAAATGAGTGAGGTGAGTTGGAGGATATGGAAGTGACTTTGTCAGGGAAAGACAATAGGTTGGTCTATTCCTCTGTTTCTGGGGAAATATTTTCTTTTCTGCCAGGGCAGATAGGAGAGGTTATTCCTCTACACTGATAGATGTACTTTATATAAACTTGTCCAGTGTCTGCGATGTAGCCACAGGAATAAAAATTAAAAAAAAAAAAAAAAAAAGTCAGAATTCCCTTACTCTGCAAATAAGACATGAAAAATAAAACCTGAACAAGATATAAGGGAGAGAAGGATGGACAAAATTATCACCCTCCATAGTCAAATGGCTCAGACCCAAGAAGGGATATGCCTTACACTTGCACAATCAGGCATTACATTTTGCCCTTGCTAGAGGTGACTCAGCGGCAAATATGCTGCATAATTGATTGTTACCCTGGAAAAACAAATGATTGGAACTTTGTAGAATGGCTTGTGCAAGGCACCACAACAGGACACAAGAGAGATCAGTACTCTGCAAAAAAAGTCCTTCTAAAGAAACAGCCTTTGAGGCCCACTGTAAGGCACAGAGAAGCACTAGAGGCAAGCAAATAAAACCTGTCTCTCTCCAAAGTTAATGAAAGTATTGCCACTGGCTAACTTCAGGGGGAACAAGCTGGGAACTGCACTGAAGCCTCTAGCCTGGGATTTTATGCTCTGCAGCAGTATTAACTGGCCTTGGCATATGAATAAACAGCAGGAATGAGCTTCTATGCAACAAGCAGCGTAGAAATATTTACCTCCCTGAAAAGTCAATATTTTAGCACAAACATGATTGCGAGAGTTTATGAAGGCATTTTGTTTGTAAGCAAACTTCAAAGCTTTTTATGGGTTAGTTTTTTAGCTACTATTATTTACATTTTTTAACAGCAAAGCAGTTCCCAGAAGAATGAATGGGATGAGTTTATGGCTTCAGCAAACTGAGGGAGTGACATGCAGTCCTTCAGTGGAGGCTGTGCAGTGGGAGTATTTTAGATGCTGGGTGAAGCTGCTTCTCAAGGCGATATTCAGAGTGACGTCCTCAGCCTGAGTTTCTGGCTCCTGCTAAGTGACATGATGTGCAAATACCCTGCAGATTAAAGTGAGATTTCCAGAGCTTTCTGAATACTGTGTATAGTGATTGAAAGTTTAGTTTACTTTTTTTTTTGATCCTGTTCAATTCAGTCTTTCAGTCTGCTTCTCTAACAAAATACCTTTTGGTGTCTTGAGAAGAATTTCATGGTTCCTAATTTTTCTGTCAAACAAATGGAGGTACTCAAGAGGGGTGACCTTGGACGAAAGAGTGAAGTCAGGCCACCCAGCTTTAGTAGTGAGTGTTCCTACAGTTGACAGACATATTACCCTAAGTTCTCCATAGTTCTGCCTCTGAGTTTAGGTTGTAACTTGGCATTGTACCACTTTCCATTCACAGTACAGGGAGAGGAGATAACCATTTCCCCAGCCAAGCAAAGTATCAAAAAGCTGAGTGAGGATATGACTAACTGGACATTATTTGGCGATCCCAAAACTTCAGCCTTATTCCCCAGCCTCAATGTGCCTTACTGTGCAGAATCCCTGCTTAGCTCTGTAAAACTGCTTAGAGAAAAACATTGTGTCTCTTCCTCTAACTTCCTTACCAAAACATCTCACTTGAATTTTGGAATGCTTTAAGAAAAGGGATACAAGTACATGCTTTGTATAAAACCCTGTGGCTCTAAATAAATAGTTTAAATAAAAGATAAGGTGCAAAACTGAAAGGTCATAGAAGGATCATTAACCACATGGAACTGTAGAGTTTGCAGTTTTTCTTCTACCTCGCAAATTATGCATTTCCTGCTTTGATGACTTTAAGCGTAAATGTGATACTAGCGTGGCCTTACTGAGAACCTCTGTCCCATAGATTTCAGAGAAAAAAAATGCTGTGATTTGCATTACTTTGCTGCATATGAAAAGAAGATCTGTTTCTCACTTGTAGTGCTTCAGAGCTCCCCCACTAAATCTGTTCTGAGAACTCTGAGGATGTTCCAGCTGTATAGCTGTAGCTGTTGCTATATCCTGTGCTGTAGATGGCTAACATGACAAAGAAACCAGGGTTTCCTGGTGTATCTCAGTGGTTAGGATGCTGGCAGATGACTCAGACACAGAGGGGTTTAATTTTGCTTCTATTCAGTGACCTTGAATAAATAATTTCCCACCCTCTGAAAGTGCTTTGAAATCGATGGCTGACAAGTGGTATATAAGAGCTTGGTGTTTTAGCAGGGCCTGGCAGTCATTTCAACACAGCCATTTTGTAATCAGAGAGACAATGGTTTATACTGGTGCCAATGTATTTCGTTAAGGCTCTCCAGTACTGCGTGGTTCCCAGCGGTACTGCTCACTGCTGTGCCATGCACACCTCAGCTCTTTCCCACTGCCGGAATTCCCCACAACTGTGTTGCTTGGTGAGAGTGACAACTGCAGCTTTAAAGGAAAGCTAATATGGTTGGTGGGCAAACACAGTTTTTTGGTTTCTCTGACCAAGGGAAAACATATGGCATAGGAGGACAGCAGACAGTTAGAAAAGGGCTATATGAAGATGGATTTCAGGAGAAACCTTTCTGACAATGAGTTTTAAAGCAAGAAGCTCGTGCAATGAGGACACAAACCACATGGAAATTTCATGCTCGCTTCTAAGTGCTGAGTCAGTGGGAGCTCCCTTCTTGGGAGCAGACTGGAAAGGAAGTAATTGGCATTAAGGACAGTCTCTACATGGGGGGCAATGGATGCTTCAATGAATGTCTGCTCCTTACCTAAACTTAACTGTGTGCAGAGAAAATCCAGTATCTTATACTTTCTTCTGCTACTTCAGGTTTTGATTATTTCTGGATACTTTTGGCTTTTTGATTGTCATGAACTAGGTAACCATGATCGTACTCTGGACAAGAGAGAGCTCAGTCAGGTGGTTACACAGAGCAGCAGGTAGAACACAAATGAGATTTACTCTTTTTGTTACTTTGTCTCACAAGTGGGAATATTTTCACAGTAAACTGTCCAGATGTTTCTTAATCTGTATCGTTCCCTGTCATTCTTCCTGTTCTTCTTCATGGTCTTCTCTTTTTCTTCTGCAATCCTGAGCCTTTTTTTTTTTTTTTTTTAATGAGCAGCTTTGCTTGCAGAAGCCCAGCTGTGGGACAGAAAAACATGACCCCTGAATGGTTGTGCCACATCTGAATGGTGTGTACAGCACCACTGCATTGAGTGCTGGCTGACTATATAACATGGATCACTAATTACCAATAGAAAGCTGCTCTCTGCTTTACAAAAAAGAGCAATTTTCCAGTAGAAAACTGTCTATATGTAAATCGTCACTTCTGTTTGCATTAGAGACCTGATGGAATCGGTCCTCTGAAGGACATTTCTCTGTTTCAGTATCAGGAGAGAGATAAGTCACAAGAACATTGACCTGCTACATCTCTTGTTTTTGTGGAGAGCATTTTGGAAATAAGCATTTTAGAGCTAGATTACACCATTGTCCTTAACTAGCATCACACTGCTTAAAAGGACAGGAAACACTAGAGAAGCTTTTTTTCTCCATGTCCTTCTACCTCTTTCACATCTCTGCTGTTGCTTATTGTTTGAGCAGGTTTCAGGGGCTATGCTTTTTACACTGCTGTCTGATCATGTATTCTGAGAGGCTGTGATCTAATCTTGTACATTTTTTTGAAACACTGCTCATATAAAAGGTAGCCAGCCTGATGTGATGGCCCTAAAAATCTTTCAGAGCTCAAGTCAGAGCTCTGTCTTGACTGTGTCTCTCTGTTTAAATGCTCCTTTTCATAACACCTGCAGGTCTAACAGGTTGGAGACCTCAGGGTACAACTAATGGATCGTTCAGTGTCCTGTGTATGTGTGCTAAATTGCTGTGTTCTTATTTTCCTAAAAACTCCACACGTTTCTTTGCATCCTCTACCATGTAGCCCTGAAGAGTAAAATTTTGGATTGGTGAGTTCTAGTTAACCTATTAGGAAGCCAACACTGCTTTTGCTTGTACTGGGCGCTTTGAGTTCTGAAATCCCATTTCCATGCCAAGATGAAGACTTAGGAGGAATCTCAGAGTGAGAAAGTGAAGAAATTATCTGGAAGCCTCAATAGTACTACAGTGACACTCAAGCTGACATTATTAGATTATTGTTACCTACTGTGGTAAGGGACCCAAACTTGGTTTATGCACCACATTTTATTGTATGAGTTGGCCCAGGTACATCTGCTTCTTTTCCAAGTTTGTTTTGCACCCCTACCTTGCTGTGATTGTGGAGTTGAGGAGTACCCCCTGAGATCTGATTTCTCTAAAGCAGTGTGTCATTTGGGTTTCCTTCATTGTCCATGACAAACTTTCTGGCAAGAACTTTCTGAAGGCCTAGATCTAGGCCTCATTCACAAACAAATGATATTCTGCTCCAGAGTCAGCCAATGGGCATTTTGAAAGAGTGCAGTCCAAAAGCCTTGTTTTCCAGTGGGCCAAATGCACAGAGCTCTATAATTTCCAGCAGGATTTCAGATGTCTTGTAAAAGAAATTCAACAGGAACAAATTCAGTCCAGTCTGCAGCGCTGAGGCTGAACTTTCACACCAGTGTAATTAGCACATATGTAACAGCACAGGCTTCAGGAGTGAACAGGAATTCACAGAGTTCATGTTCCAAAGGTGCCCTTGTCCTGATGGCCTGGGCCTGTGGGCTACCATGTGTGCTCTTCACAGTAGGAAGCTGCTCCCGCACCAAATGCCGATGGATTTAAAGGATCTGTCAGCAGTTGTAGTTATTTTGCCAGCGTAGGAAGGGGGCTCATCATCAGGTCCTACAGGTTCTACTTTGGAAGATTTTTAAGAGTAGCTGTGAACAGTATAAGGAACCCTTTTCTCTTCTCTCTCTGTGATTTTGTGGTAGACACTTAAGGTCTGGGCTGGGAAAATCCCTAAGGTGTGGGGGACAAGGGCCCCAGGTGTGAACCATCCGCTGAGCTGAGGTCTGGCAGGTTCCTTATGTGTGACTGGGATAAACCTAATGTGCTTATGTATGCTCTGAGCCATCCTTCAAGTGATCCACACCAGGGTGCTGCTGAGATGGCACACCCTAGGTCGTGAATGTGGTAAAAAGTGCAGAGCTGGGCCTGGGTGGAAGTGGAGAAGGGATTGGACAGCACTAGTAGGTGCTGAGTGGAAAAAATGAAAGGAAAACACAGGTTCCTTTATACCTCCTAGCCTTGCCTTAGCAGCTCAGCTTAAAAGTAAAGAAAAACATCAGCTTAGGAAAAAAAAAAAAACAACCCCCCAAAAAAAGGAAAAACTCTTTACAGATTTGTCTCCCTTTTTTCGTTGAGTTTGCACATTTCACTTCTACAAGGGAATAACAGCTGCAATCTTTCCTCATCACAATTGCAAAGAAATGATCATCCCCTTTTGCTGCATTTCCTAACTCCCCCAGTTCCTCTTTCAGGTTTATGCTTTTTCTGCATGAAGTTCTCTTGGCGGCATGGAAATTAATTGAAATGAGTGTGACTAAGAGGGGAAGACCCAATAATGTCAGGATTTCAGTAGTAGCTCCTGAGTTGCGTAAGTACTATTTTTACAGCGATTGCAGACAATCTCATGAATCATTGCAAATGCACACAGCTAAACACAGGCTGTTTCTTCCCAAAGGCTGGGCCTGAGTGGTTAAAGCCCGTACATCCATGGTGCATGGATGCTAATAATAACCACTGCCTTTAGACAGCGCCGTGAGCTGGTGTCAGTCACAAACATGATGGGGCCTGATTCTACAGAGGTGTAATGAAACCACAGCATTCACTGAAGCAAATCTCCTGCAAGCAATTACCAATTCCTGTAGCCTCCTTGGATTTCCTGCAAAAACCTCACCCCCACAGACCATTAAAAGCATCCCTGCCAGGAGTCTAGAGGCAAAAACCTGTTCAAATCCCCACGTGCTGTATTGCTCCCTTCCTTCTTCATCTGCCCATTATTTAAGTGCCTTCCACTTGCCTTCAAGATCAGATAAAACCCTTAGAGACACCTATTTGAGGAAAGTTTTTCATGCCTTGTACTGTTTGTCCAATTTTCCTGTGGAAGCTTTTGAACTTCCTTCCATCTGCATGCCTTGCCAACTGTAATGGGAACTTCTTCCTGAACTGAGAGTGGCTCATTGTTCAGTGCCCATCTGCAGAATCATCAGCCTAGTCTGTTTATTTAGAAAGAATTCAAAGAGGAAAAGGGAGAGAAAAAACTACCCTCTTTACTATATGATAGGCAGTAATCCCTATTAAGTTCCTCCATAATCTTTATTGCTATTCCCACTTGCTTTCTTCTGCTCTGCACTGCTTTTTTCCTTCTTTCAATATGAGCAAGCTGGGAGTTTTAGCCTGGTGTGCTTCTTCATTCATGTCTTGACCTTGAGATGGCATATTTCATTTTGGGAGAGGCAGCATTAATCAGTGTGGCTGCATGAGTATCTCTAATGCCTCATGGAGAAGGCTTCCTGTGCTTCCAGTCCCGGCTCCTCTTGTGCCTCTTGGCCCTGTGGCCGCATTACATTGCCCTTACTTAGTGTGCTGTAGTCTCCGTGCTGTCTGCACTGACAGGATGCATCACGGCAATTTGATGACTGCAGTGCATTACAGAGACGGGCTCCAGCCAGGGAGTCTCGCTCATGCAGCAAGAAGCAGGCATGAGGCTAGCAAATGATGGGGACTGGGAAGCAGAAATGACATTAGCTGGGACACACAGGTACAGGGACGGATGAGAGACTCACCGTCATGCAAAGGCTATGCTCGGTCACTTCTCTATTACCGTAGAGGTTGTGCAGGCATTAATGGGGTCAGGGAACCATAAAACACAGGGTCAGAAGAGACTGTGTCTCCATTACCCAGCTAAGATGTGGGAATCAGTGACTCAGTGGCAGGAGACAAAGGAATGTCATTCTTGAGCCATTTATATGACTGCCAGACCATAGCTTGGAAGATGAGATTGCTTGCAGTTGGTTTTATAGCTTTGCTGTCCTCCTCCAGGCATTTGTGAAGCATAAGGGTGTATGCTCAGAACACTGCAGATTGAGAACCTGTTTCCAATGAGATGCATATTTACAGTTTGCTGCTGCTCTTAGACTGGATTGGTTTCCTGTTTTCATCTGGCACTTCTGGCTTTGGATGGCTGAGTGTGCTGCTCCTCTTTCACTATCCATTTGCCCTTGTGCTGAAGAGCAGCAGAAGGACACACTTTGAAGATCCTTAAATCTAAAAGTTAAAGTAGGTTGCAAATTGCTTCTCCTAACCCTATTATTAGGATTAACAGAGAGAGTTACCCATGAATCATGACAAATTGTTTTTATATTTTCACAGAGGATGCATAGCTGTAGTTAGAGTTGAGAAGGTTGTGAAGTCACTGCAAACATGCTTTTTCAGCCAGAAGCAAAAGATGCTTGAATGTAAATTGGAATAGGGTATTCTATTACTAATACTGCTTCTATTTGTAAAAACACTGTATAGCAATGTAGTAAAACATTCTGCTTTTAAGAACAAGCATACCCACAGGGAACACAAAGTGTTTTAGATCTATGTGTGAGATAGAAATATGATAACAACAATGTAATAGAGGTGCACATCTGTTTACTATAATATGTAACTGTACTAGTCTCAAAGCAGTGGACATGCAGTGAACAAAACATGGGCTTGTGGGCTAGAGGGACGGACATCTGGGACTCTCTGAGCATTGATATGTATTGATGTAGTGCCTGATATGATCTGATTCAATGAAATTTCTCCAGCTGGGAGACTTCTGCTCCCCTCCAATCATCTGCACATTTTCTTGAATCATTTTAATTTCTGTAAATTTGAAGAAACCCCAGGATTTTTAATTTCCTTGAAAACAAAGGTTGTAAACCTTCTCTGCAATCCTTTCCTCTATGCCCTGCTGCCTCTGAAAGCTGGGCAATTGGTATATAAAGGCTGCTGAGAAATAGGATGGGAAAACATGAATGTTGTTTCAGTTGTTTTAGAGATGAGCATCTCAAATGCCCAGTGAATGAGTTTGATGCAATTGCTGCTCTAATGAATCCTCAAAATACTAGAGATGGTGAAGATGTGAGAAATGATAGACCTTAACTGTCACAACATTCAGGGTGCATTCCTTCTTGGATCCCTAATAAATTAGCTAGCCATCTATCCTTTATTTTATATTACCTAATACTAATTATAGCAGCATGGACCCTGTAGGCACTGGGGATTTGCAGTAGGAGCTACACAGGGACAAAACCATGGAAAACAAAACTTAGCAGTGTAATTAAAAGCAATCTACACCCATTTCATTCACCAAAGCCATGCATCAAAACCACAGTCTGGGGAGTAAAGTAGGTCTGAGAGGGGCTGCATGAAGCCTGGCACTTCTGGGGTAGGTGAGCGTCTGTGGCACTGAGAAGCTCCTGTAACAGCTCAGAGGGGATTGAGCTGGGATGGTTTACAGGCACTAAAACCTTAAAAATGTTGTCATGGGGTCCCTGTGGAGTGGAGCGCAGTGGTGCCCATGGCTGGGGTGAGTGGGAGCTGCTGCAGCACGGGGCAGGCACTGCTGGTGAGAGAGATATGTCTGGCACAGCCAGAGTGAGTCACCTGCACTTGCCCTTTGTTGTCCTGCCCGGGTGCTGGCCGAGGCACTCAGCCATTTTCTCTGAGGTGATCGGACAAGATTGCAGTGCAAGGAGGGCAGGTCTTCTGCCAGCAGCTGGAGATTTTGTTTTCTGCAGATGGTCCCAGTTCTGCTCCTGAGGGCAGATGTCTGCTTGGCCACAGTGGCTGTGTCAGCATCCCACACCTGCCACCAGCACAAGGCCATGGGCCAAGTGCCAGCCACCATCCCAGCCTTGTCTGTGGCCATGGTGGCAGCAGCATCTGGGCATTATTGCAACCTCAAAACAAAGAAGTATGTTGACTATCTAGAGTCCCTCCACCACTTCCAGACCTTTGGCCCAGCAATGTCAGTCCTGCTCCCCCCAGGCCTCAGCCCACAGAATCCCTCTCCTTCATTACCTGCCCATGGCTGCAGCATCCCGGGGCTCTTAAAGGTGTCTGGTCATAGAGCTGGGGGTATGGTCCTGTCCATTTGTCCCTGGAAACATTAACACTGTCCTTTCTCCCTGCAAATATGTGAACAGTAACCTGTGCTGCAATCCAATCTGCTTCTCTCACTGAGCTGCACATCCCTGCTCTTACTAATCCCAGTGCCAACAGCTGCTCACTTCAGCGACTGCTGCATGCACAGGGGGTGAGCTGCTCTCCTCCACATGCCCCTCACACTGGGGTCACACTGGGGATGAGCTGCATGCAGAGAAATTCCTGCCTCAACGTACTGAAGGACTCTCAGCACTTGATGAAAGGACCCAGGGATTTGTTGGCTTTCATGGCCCCTCTGTGCTGCTGGAGGCAGAGACCCAGGCAGGTTGCCAACAGCTCTGTCATGGTCATGCTGTAGGGTCTGCTGAGGAAATTCAGCAAGGGAGTGGAGGAACAAGGCCCTGCGAGTTGGAGCTCAGTGCATTGCAATGCAGGTTGGGTGGGAGAATGTGACCTGTATCTTGTTTGCTCTAGTTTTTCACCCTAAACTACAAACATTTAAAGATATGAATATTCTGTTCTTCTGCAATGAGTGTGTTACAGATGGTCTCATCTGTGCACTATGGTGCTTTTGGTCAGATAAGTGAGTACCAGAGGGGTCTGCACATAACATTGCAGAGAGTGATGCTTTCTTCCCAATCTCATGTTGACAAAAAAAAAAAGTAAATGTTTGGGGGGGGTGTTGAGAAGAAGAGAAATAATTTGACTCTTTACTTACATGGCTCACAGTTAAATTCTATGCACTGGAGAATCAAAATTTTCTTGCTGGATGAAATCCACCCTTGTGCTAAGGGGAAAGAGAACGTCTCATCATTTGGCTGAGCTGGCACCTGGAGGTGAAAGACCTTCTTGGTGAATATAAAAAGAATGTTATTGAGCTGTGGGACAGAATTTATTTCTTTGAATTTAAAGGTGAGTCTGTGGTATTGAAGATGTCAGAACAATGATACATATTTACTAGTTTACAAAGTGAGAAAGAACACGAGAGACAGTAATTTAGTTTAATGTCTTTAATTTGAGGTATGACAATATATTTCGTTATCCATAGACACAGTCCACATAGGCTGGAAATCCCCCAGGGACAAGATAAATAAGAGAGTGCCTTGTTTAAATGTCATCTGTGGGGACATCCACAAAGTGAGGCAACTGGAAATTTTCTGGGGAATGTGGCAAAAAGGAAAGGGTAAAGTTCTAAGGTTCCGAGTAGTTGGTTTCTCTTTCCAACTGATAGCACTGCTGTGAAGAAGACAAGGTGCGAAGAGGATTAGTGCAGCAAACTTCTGTGGAAGACAAGATTTAAATGCCTTGAGTCAGTGCTAAAAAGTTCATTTGTCCTCCCTGATGAGCACTGCCAGGACTGCTGTGGTGTGCTCTATCATACCACCTCCTACTTGAATATGAAATAGTAGGTTTCAACAGGCGGCCTCTTTCTTCATGGGACGTTACTCCATTTCAACGGCATTATATTGCTATGTACTGTGGAATTTCTGAAATGTTCTGGGGGATAAGTGATGACTGCTTGGAGCTGATTGTGGATGGGCAGGAGGACAGCAGCTCTTTATGTTTGACTTCCTTTCTGGTACATTTCAGAATGTGGGGAAGTAGCAGGATTGCCTTTTTCCTGAAGCACCCTTACAAGCACCAAGCAGCAGGTTGCCTTCCCATGACACATGCTAAGTAAGGCAGGTTACAACAGGGTTTGTTGGTTATGTCACACAGTGTGATGTGGTGTGGTAACAGTGTGACAGCAAGACGAAATGCAAGACCCTGTGTCAAAGAGTCTGCTTTCAAAACCTAGCCTGCTTCTTACCAGCCCACAGTGCAAGAAACTTTTCACCCAGATGTCACATGCTCTGTTGGTGGTCTGCCCTTCTGTTAAGATTGTATCTCAAGGGGCCAAGGAAAAATCAAAAAGGGATTATGACAATGTAGTTTTACTACTTCTCCCTCCTCCTCTACCCATTACGAAGAACAGAAGTGCATTAAGAACTCTGAATATGTTGTTGAGCATTTCTGAACACTCTGCTTATCCCAGTGTTGATCCAAATTCACTGCATTTTGACAGGTCAAAATGCACAGGTCAAAATCTAATGCTTATGAAAAAATGCCTTTAAATCCCCCAAAGAGTATAGCACAAAGTATTCTCCCTGTATTTACCCGTGTGCAAGATTGTGATGTTAATTATAATGCACCAGAAAACAGGGTAATTGTGTAACATGCTAAGGAATAGTACCCCTCAACCCAATAAACACTTTCCATTTCATCTTGTTACCTTTTCCAGGCAGGATCCAGTGTTATATTTGTGCCTGAAGTATAGGATGAAATAATGATGCTTTGAACTAATTGTCCTGCCTGACTACATGCATTTATATCCACACATTTAATGGATATAATAGCTTATTTACCAGTTTTTAATGACCTCTTTTCTACTCAGCTCAGCTCCATTCCTTGCAAGGGTGATGTATGGAGACAACAGCATCAGTATTTCTTCTACTAAACAAACACAGGTAGTGTAGAAAGGTGCTGAGCTACTGTAGGTGGATATATACTGAAGATCTCCATGATCTCAAAGCAGATTGAAAGGCACATTCAAATGGCTAATTGTCAAGTTAAGCTCTCAAAAAATCTCTCTCATTTTTTGTATCTGAGGACTACCATTTCTTCCAGGAATGTCTCTGTTGCTTCATTACTTCTCTGTTTGCATTTCTGGATTACTCTGTGGAGAAAGCAGGCCATGGTGTGCTTCTTCATTAATGAGATTTACAAGGTAGGTGTACTTCTACCTGTTTGTCTGTGATGGTCCCGTCTGATCCAGAAAACAGCATATGAAAAAATTCCACTGATGCCTGAGAGGATGAGAATGCTGAGAAGCATTTATGGCATGTGGGAAGCCTGGGCTCAGATCTGCTTTTGGCTGGTGGTGGAGCACTGGTATATGCATGCAACTCCATGTCAGCTGGGACTTTGGGAATCACTATGAACGCCTCTGGATGATAGGCTCCTGTTTCACATTAAAAAAACCCCCAAAACTATTTGGAGCAGGGACTGGAACGTGACTCTCCCAGATGTTGGAATGGTGCTCTTAGTAGACCAGCCGTTTAATTATAGTCAAGATGAATTCACAGAACAACTTCAGCACTGAAATCTCAGCCCTTGAGAAGAGCAAGCCCAGACATTAAACAAACTAATCTACTACAAATTAGGAGGTATATAAAGCTAGCAGGCAGCAGGCTTTTACCAACAAAGTTCTGGCAGTCCCTGACATCTCTGCTTCTAGGCATGTCTGCTTTGTTTCTGCTTCTGCTTCTGCTTTGTGCCTACACCCTCTATGATCCACAATTTTTCCTGTTCCTATTTGTCACTTAGGACCTTAGTCAGAAGACATCACAGAGCACACATACAAAATCAGAACTTCCCTGTGAAAGTTTCACCAGATATTCCTGTGGTGTGGGACATCCAACCAGAATGTGGGACATACAACCTGCATCTCTTTACCTGAGGAGGTCAGAGCCACATCTCCCCTCTGACTGTCACAGTCACTGGGTTAGGAGCTTTCTCATGGTGGGACATTCTTCACCTGCTGCCGCATGCGGTCTCTGAAGGGTGGGGGAGGGTGCTCACCACGCCAGGGAAACTCCTCCACAAGCAGCGGTCAGGGCCCTGACTGGAAGGAGGCTGAGGTTTCCAGAGCCGTCCCGGTTTGGGGTGGGCACTGCCGGGCTGGCTGCCAGCGCCGAGCGGGGTCTGACACACGGCGGCAGCGCAGAGCGGCAGCTCCGCGCTGGGGGCGGTGGGCCCGGGGGAGGCTCCTCGCTGCTTTCTCGGGGCTGGAGGGGCTCCTCTGGGCGGGACGGACTCTCAGCGAAGCCAGCCTAAGAGTTCTAGTGCCTTGGTGATAGCAATGCTCACTCAAGCCAACCCTTTAGTGGAAAGGATTGGAATGAGAGGGTGGACGAAATTCCTGATGCACAGATAGAAGTTATTTTCTTTGTAAGCATGCAGAGGACTATTAGATGTCTTGTTATTCTTTTCCCATCAAATAGAAAGTACATGTGACTCCACATTCCTAAAAGCCTCTTGAGAGATGGCAAAGGTGCCTAGGGAGGTTAGCTTTACTCTCCTAAAGCCACTCATGGGTAGGAGCTTCACTGTAGTTTTGCTTTATTATCCACAAGGTTCTCTGAGTTGGCTGAGCAAAGGCATCAGAAGTCCTAAAGAAGGAATTTCTTTGAGGAATGCACTGTGAAAATGCTTCCATGATGTGGGCAAATAACTCTCTGGAGATGAAGTGACATTGTGCTTTCTAGTGTGGGGTTTTGCCATTTTCATGCTCAGGAGACTTGGGAGCCTCAGTTGCCAGAGGGAAGCTTGGACATTTCCCTGCTGCTAGACTTTCTGGGAAGATGGAGTTGGGACTATCTAAGTGGGCAGTCAGGCTCTCTTTTGTCTGACAAAAGAGGTAAGTAATATGATAGATTTGCTGAAGAAGCAGTTTCAGAGTGTCTTGGTATAATGTTGGGTAGAGTGGTAGGGTGGCCTAATTCTCAGGTCAGGTTTTGGTTAGGGATGTTAGGAGGCAGCCACTTCCAAATGCTTGTATATAGGAAGGCTTCTTTAGGAATAGCTCAGTCTTGGTGGAATGGAGGAACAGGAACTGCAGTTTTGGTTTTACACTGGAGAGGACTGAAAACATTAAAAATTACGTTTATTTAAAACATTGTTCTTTGCTGATTGAGTGGAAAAAACTCATACTTCAGTAAAATCAACAGGTTCTTTAACTATGAGGGAACCTGAGAATATAACCAATCAGCAAAATAACAGATGTGTTGCTATTTTTAAAATGGGCTCAGTTTCTGCCTGTCATGTAGGAAAATCCAAACAAAAACATGAGGCTTCTGTGCCAGTGTTCCTGAGATTAGATGTTATAGTATAAATTCTGTAAAATGTGGAAATATGATGGAACATATAGATTTAAACCAGAATGCATTAATCTCAGTGGTGCCTGTTGTAGGGAAATTAATCATACTCTGCCCTTTTAAAATCCTGTGAGACAATGATCTTCTAAGCAATTTCCCCCAAAATGAACTTGTTTCACAGCAATCTCTGCCCACTTACTAGGTATCTCCTTGCGGAAGCAGGGGTTTATGCTGGATTAAATCTGGCAGTCTAAAGCGCAATTCCTCAAAATCCTCTTCATTTACAATCTAAACAGGAGGAAGAGAGATCTATGGAAACCAAGAGAAAGGCATCAACCATATATTTTAGAAACATTGGCATGGTTTCCAACCAACTACTGCACTGTCTGGTTACTAGTTTTATAGTGGCCTGATTTTGACTTCCATGCAGAGAATTAGCTTCAAGCAGGCACCACTTGAATGAGCAAATCTTAGTCCGTATAATTTTATTATTCCTCTGACTATCACAATCAAGGACATTAGTATACAGGGCACACTTTGAAGAGGTTATTACTGAGCGCTCATCGTTTGCTTAAATCCTCAGATCTTTTTTCATGTAGTTATAGAGAGAGCACTTTCATGAGCTTGAGGACTTTTTCTTCTGGCTGCATTTACATTTCCAAGGAAACAAATAAGAAGGACTCTGAAAAGATGATTAGCCTATGAGCTAATTTATGGATTTTTCATAGTCTAGTTGCTTTAAGCCTCTTGCATGGGACTGATTTTCATTTGGAGTAAGACTGTAGGTTTTAGTCAATACAGACAGGATATTTTAAAATAGCTTAGCACTGGTTGCAGTGTTCTCCTCAAGTTTAATGGGAGCATTTGCTTCTAATTTTAATGAAAAACAACAGTAAGAGCTCCTGAAAATCCGATTTTTCCTGCTTGTTGTACCCTGAGTATTCACATAGGAGATTTATTTAAAGCTCTTTTTATGAAAGAACAGACCCTGTTTCATCAAAATTAAGTTGGCACTAAGATATTTCATGGCAAAATCTAGGCCACGATATTCAGGGAAAGTGCTTTGCACTGAGTGTGGAGGAGAGGGAAGGGCTGTGCCGAGGTGATAATGAGAATTCCTGATGCCTCCGTTTCCGCAGGTGAACATAGGCAGAAGTGTCCAAGGGCTGACATATGGGGTGTGTCACAGCCTCTGCTCATGTTGGCACTTCACAGGATTCTCAGATTTGCATTTCTGGGGTATATTTGGCTACACATCATCTTAAGAAGAGAGCAAAGACCGTGCCTTCTATAATATGCATTTGGAGAAAGCTTATTGGTGTTGTTTAGAAGGTGGCTAGTGAATATTGTACAAACATTGGTGCAGCATTTTTTCTTTGTCACAAAGGAGCTCTAAATTCAGGGCCATTCCATCCCCCTGACAAAATTCTTGAAATTCCAGAAATCTGAACCCAAGAACTATAACTGTATGATTAAATTTTTTTCTTTAAATTACTGTTTTAATAAGAAAAGGCTGGTTTGGGAGTTTTACTCCAGGAACAACTCAAGACTGACAATCCTGGGAGAAGATATATGTTCTTCTGATGTGGACAGAGACAGAAGTGTCTCACTTCAAACATCTCACATTCAGTTAATTTCTGCTGGACATAGAGCTACATCTGTTAAAACCTTGCCTGGGCCACTGGCAGACTGCCCTGCCTTTGAGAACTTACTGCCTCTGTGTTCAGTGAACATGGGGCTGTCCAACAAAAATGTTTCCCACTTAAATATTTGCAAGAATCTGAAACTTTTGGGAGGATTTTAGATTGCCCCTTTTCCCTCTTGTTTCTTTCTTATGAATATTAGCAGAGAAGGCAATCAAGAACCCATTAGAGCAGCAAATTTGAACTGTTCTTTGTTCTTGATGTCTTGAGCCTTATCATTTAACTTCGAATGCTGTATGTAGAATTTGGTATTCTAGAGAACTATGTGTACAGATCAGAGGCAGTGAGAAAACTAGTTCTGGCTCTACCACTGACCCACTGGATGGCCTTAAATAATTTAGTCCCCATGTTCTCATCTGCAAAATAGGGAAACTATAGGGACCTATCCATTGTGCTCTACTCAGATAAAGCTCTCTGGTCTGCCTGGCAGCTTGCTCCCTCATTGTAGCCCTGGGGTATTTTACCTTCTTTTTCTCCTCTTGCAAGTGGACAAATCTGAGTCTCTGACACAGCCACAGTTGCTGCCCCTTATTCTGGTAGCAATGCTTTGTCCTGCTGGCAGTGATATTAGCTTTCTCCTTTGGTTTGTTTTAGCAGGCCCAGGAGGGGTATTTTGTTCTTGTTCGCCTGGTTAAAGGTAACACAATGGATCTGAATCCTGTAAGTGCTGAGGACCTCAAAAAATGAGAGAAAAGGGGAGAATGATTTTTAAGATTACCAAAATGTGGGGCAAAGAAAACATCCTTCATGGTTTTTGGTTTCCTTAAGTATCCCAGTACATTGGAAGCACAAAGTATAAAATGGTAAGTGAAGCAAAGTCAGCCAAACAGATAAATTGATGTTATAAATCTGGGACAGGATATATCTGATTATCCTTTGAAACTTAACTGATGGAGTTTGGTCTATTTATGGCTAAGCCATTCTGTGATCATACAGGAAATTGCTTTCTGTACACACCATTCTTAATAGATTTTTAAATTCACGCCTGCTCTAGGAAAGTGGATTATACTACAAGAGATTATGCATTTTTCCCCAGCTTTTAAGGAGCAACCGTAATGATGGTTATTGTTGATGAGGGCATTACAGAACATTCATGTAGCAAACACCTTGAATAGCTTAGTGTTGAAAGCTTTAATTTTCCATTTAATAATAGTGAAACTAGTTAATACTAATTTTATACAATCACTTCCTAAGCTTCTTAGAAAGCATGCAGTCATGGATTTAGTCTGTGCCACGGGGGAACGCCATACATCATGAGGCTCAAAAACCCCCAGAGTTATTAGAGCTATGTGTAATATTTTACATCCTGTCTTGGATCCAGTTTGTAAGTCCTTTGATTCACTGGCAATGATGACTTATCCGGGGAAGGCTGCAGTGATTCCTGCCGCCGGCTGTCTGCCCCACCTCTCTCTCGGAAGTGTTCGCTCGCGCTGTGAAGGTGGCTCAGCTCTTTGGGAAGCAGCTGTTGAACCAGCACAGTTTTCAGACCGGTAATATTAACAGAAAAACTGGCACTTTATACACCAGGCCGTAATTTACAATGGGTCAATTACTGCCACACCAGCAGCTGAGCTGTCTCGAAGCAGGGGCAGGGCTCAAAAGTGAAGATGGGAACCCCTGCAGCCATCTGCTGCCATCCCTATTCATCAACCAGATACCCAGACCTAGACTGAGGTTTGTAAACATGCACGGCAGTTACTTGATGTTTTCAACCACCTCTTTTCTCAGATTCAAGTTGAGACTCCTCTGGGGGTTTATGGTCTCACTGCATCCATGGGTATTTCCATGGGATCAAGGCAGTTCTGACTTGGGGACAAGGACCCTTGTGGAGTTCTGGGGACTTGGGAAGTATGAAATACACTTTCTCGCACAGGGCTGGTGCAGAACCAAAGCCTTGTGTGTGTTTCACTGAAACCTGCTTTTGAGGTTTCTGTGGTAACTTCTTCAAAAGCAAGTGTCAGAGGGTAATACTGGGCTGGGATTTCACAATTCACTCTTACCTAAGATGCCCAGCCAAGGGGCAGAGTCAATACTGTGTTATTTAATCAGCTTAGAGGACATACCAGGCTGCTACTGGTTCACAGGAAAGCCTCCCCTCCTGTGGCCATCTCGCTGTGGGTGCCAATGATCAACACCCTCGACTGCTGAAAATCAGTCACATTTTTTCCCTGTAAGTCAGTCTTTGGTTGATGATCTTTTGTGAGCAGCTTTCTGCCTGCATTTGGTCTCAACAGCATGACAGAGCATCACACTTGCCATTCAGTCAGACAATAACTCAGCTGCTTTTAAAAAAAAGGAGGAAAAAAAGGGAGAATGAAGCCAGTTTTGAGGGCTTCAACAGCTCTTTCTTTTCATTGAGCATGTTCTTTTCATCCCTTTTCAGGTGCCATTGAGGGAGAATTTTTGAGAAGTGTGGCTCACGTTCTAGCTGTGTCCTTCAGAACAAAGATTGAAAATTGTTTATGTGGGAAGAGCAGGTCAGGGACATGGTCGGTTGTGGTAACTGGCCCTGTCAGCCCAATTACTGACCTCCCCAGGGCAAAGTCTTTCAGAGGACATCCTCCTCTTCCTCTTATGGACATGCTGTCTGTTTAAGCCCTCCACTGTCTTTGAGCAAGGGCAGACCTGAGGAGGGATGAGAGGGGGGAGTTAGGGGTGGGGTGTCTATGCCACTGGGATGGGCTGAGAGGGGATGTGCAAGTAGAAAGGCGTGTCTGGCAGAATAAGAGAGCAGGGCTTTTCTGGGGCTGGTTGCTGAGAGTGGTAGGAGCTGCTCTGGTGTCCAGGCTGGCAGGCAGGGGTTGTGGGGATGGAGAAGGGACTGTGAGATAACAACCACAACACTGAAACAGGACAAGCAGGGGGCTTAGAGAGTAAGGCACCCTGTCCCAGACTGTATTTAAAATTTCTGTAGAGCATTCCTGCTTATTCCTACAGCCTCAGCTCTTCTTGACTTTGAAGCAGGACATGCACAAAAGCCTACCAAGAAGTTCCCATCCCTTTTGTTTTTGCTGTAGGAAGCAGAGCAGTCCTAGTTGCATATTCAGTAGTAATTTGCATGGTTTTGGTTAGTTACGCAAGATATGTGGAGTTTCTCTTCCCCTAACTTGAATATCTTGCACAACTAGTCAGCATAGTGTGAATTGTTAGTGTGAATTGTCAGCCCTACAATCAGGACTACCAACTGCAGTTTGCCTTGACAAAGGAGACAGCAGAAACACAGGGGGGTTGAGAACAGGCAACAAAAATAATTAAGCATGGACAGACTTCCCTCAGGAAGAAACTGAAAAGAATAGGACTACTTTGTTAGAGAGTAAATGACTAAGAGTTATACAAATAAATGAATGGGAGAGAGAAAGTCGAAGGAGGGGTGGTGGTGCTCGTATTTATCCTCTCAAGCTATAAAACAACAAGGCAATGTTCAATTAAAGGGAAAGAAAAAAATACCAGGTGACAAAACCTATTTTGCTTAGGATGGGATTGAGTTGCCTTTGAGAAGTCTTGTCTCCCTGCAAAGCATAGATGGAGCCTCAAGGACTGCCCAGCTTGTAGTCTAGCACTTAAGCTAATGAATCCGACAGTGTTGGGTTTTTTTAAGAAAATACTTGTCTACATGGAAAATTAGGGTCAAAATAGGAGATGGTATGTGTTTGAAAGTGTTAAAATTTCTTTTTCTAAGTGCTGTTTTCATGAATTCAAGGTAAAAATTTTCATTCTGGACAAATGTATGATTATTGATTATTCTCTACTGCAGTGAAGTGCATATGCTTGGTTCCAACAGTCCTCTTCTGGACTATCTGACAGTTACATGGTCATTTAAGATGATTTTCCTTTGTGCTAATTTTCTGCTATTAACCTCTTAGCATGAGACAGCTGATTATTGGCTCCTTTGGTTAGTTGATTTGTTGTATTGTGCTTAGAATCATAGGTTGAAACTGGAGCTATGCTAGATACTTCAAATATGTGGGAATGCTCTGTCCCAGTGGTATAAAATGACCTAAAACTCATCTGAAGTGTTGGGTGATGGCAACCAATTCATCTTAAATGCAGCAGATGATATACATCAATGCTGTCTACTACCCAAATCAACTAGAACTGGAATTCTTTGAGTTATTCTACTGTCTTGCACAAACATGATCGGCTGCCTAAAGGCTCCAATTAGAAAAGGGAATACAAAATGAGCTGCTCACCTTATTGGGATGATGTTCAGCTACCAGAGTAAATATGGGTGAGGTGGAAACAAACTGATTACTAACTACATGGGAAGATAAAGGAGTTGGCAGAACTGGACTAGTGCCCAAACCAGCCTCAGTAATGAGAGAGGGGAGGTTTCCCTTGCTTGTGTAGTGGTCACACACTGACATATAATCACCACAGAAACTCAGTGTGTGTTTGCAGGGCTTTAGGACAGTTCTTCCAAGACTAGAGGTCATGCCCCAAGTGGGTTACAAGTGGCGTCCTGACTCAACAGATACTGAACTGTTTGGATGAATATTTAGAGTCATGAGAATGTCAGAAACTGAATTATAACAGGGAAGCATTTGAGAACTGCTGTGTGAAGAGCTTTGCCCTGTGTGCTGTTGCATACCTGGCATACCTGTCCTAGCAAAGTCAATGAAGACATACCTGTGGACTGAGTTGAGCAGGTGCTTTAGTGCTTTGCAGGGTCACTGCAAGCACACACAGCTGAGAGCTGGCTCTTGAGCAGTTTCTGGTGCTTCCTCCCCTGCCGTGGTTTAACCTCAGATGGCAGCTGAGCACCACACAGCGACTCCCTGCCCCTGCAGAGGGATAGGGGGGGACAGAATCCAAAGGCTGAAAGTGAGAAAACTTGTGGATTGGAGATATAGGCAGAGCAGAAGCTGCACATGCAAGCGAAGTAAAACAAAGCAAAACAAGAAATAAATTCACTGCTTCCCATGAGCAGGCAGATGTTCAGCCATCCCCAGGACCGCAGAGCTCCATCTCACGTAATGGTGACTTAGAAAGGCAAACACCTTCACTTCAAAGGTCCTTCCCCCTTCCTTATTTTTCTCTCAGCTTTACATGCTGACCCTGATGCCATATCGTATCCCTTGGGATATACCTCTGGTACATCAGTTGGGTCAACTGCCCTGGCTGTGTCCCCTCCCAACTCCTTGTGTAGCCCAAGCCTCCTCACTGGTGGGGAGCAAACTGAGTAATGGTTATAAGAAACAACTGAAATGGGACTAGAAAGTTCAGTTGGAGTAGAAGAGTACAAGAAGCATTTTTTTCAGTCAATATGTGATGAGAAGGCTACTTTTTGGGGGAAGGACAGAGGCTTGGTGAATTATATATTTATTTTCTCATGTTTGTAGGTAAATCATGCCACTTACCTAATCCTTCAAAGCATTAGACTTTTCTGTTTGTCAGCATGCCCATGTTCAACTGAGCAGCAATCCTGTTTGTTGATCTGACTACTATTACTTCTAAGTGTTGCTCGTGTGTGTCATATTGATCCAAAATTACTTTAATGTTTCTAAAATTTCATCTCCCAAAATTTTTCTAATGGAACTTCTTCTTGGATTAGAACCCTTCTCATCAAACTATAAGGAGAGTTTACGGTGTTTACCAAAGGAGAAAAAAAAAATCCATCAGGATTATGAGATTTATTGCTCCTGGTTGCAAAATTTGTGTCTCTTTGATGATTTTTGTTATCTCGTGTACTGGGCACATGGCTCAGAAATCTGACATAAGAAAGACTTTAAGATGTACCTGGATTTAGATGCCAGCCCAAATTTTGTCAGTACAAACAGTGATGGCAAGCAGATGTATATCTCAGGATTTTCTGGGATATATTTTTTGAATATTTGAAATTCGCAGCATGTTTTATTCTTCTGCCTAATGCTTAAAAATCAAGACTTACTAGTAAAAAAGAAAATGATCTTTTATTAGCAAAATGTGTTGCAGGTCTTGTAGTAAAAAGACTTCCATCATTACTGAAAAGCTTGTTCCGTGTTGAATCTTCAGATTCACCCTGTCTTGTTACCTAACCACTTTGTCATCTTGTTACCTTGTTCACACTCTGCCTTGGTACTGTCCTGCATAAAGATAATTGAAAATCAAGGATCTGCCTAAAAATTTATTATTTTTCTCCAGCTGTGGTCACTGAATTGAAATACAGCTGCTCAAGAAGGAATCAAATGAAGGTAACTGGATTTTTTTTGTTTGTTTGGTTAGGGTTTTGTTTGTTTATTTATTTTGTTTTTTGGTGTATGGATGCTTAAGGATTATTGCCATAATTTGAATCTTTATCTTTTAGTATTATCAATCTCTCATTCAAAGTTAACTCTTGAAATCATCAGTCACTCTACGAAGGCAGGTGTGATGATCTGCATCTCAGTTTATATACCTGCATCTCAGACTGATAAACCATGTGTGAAAGCATTTGAATTGAGCAGTGTGAACACAAGCATCAGAATGGGGAAAGAATCATGATGGCCTTGATGCCAGCTTCAAGGTTTATTGCTGGGGATGTGTGAATAAGCCATCTCTGGGTCTAGGATACAGGGTATATAAATGTGTTTTTAACCTAGACAACTTTTATCTTTTGCATTAAGTAAAAGGGAAGAAGAAATTGGGGTGAAATTGCTTGTAAATTTGTTTGTGAAATAGTGAGCCCATGGTGATTAGAGCAGATCTTGGAGTTTGACTTTAGGAGAGTGAAGAAATCCCACCCACGGGGACCATTTGCCTGCCATGCAAACCTGACTCACAGATGTAGCAGGGTCAGCATTGTAACATTTCCTGAAAGCAATCACACTGTATTACATTCTCAAGATTTTGCTTATCTGGAATATTTCTCAGTGCTGTAGCAACTTATTGCAGGCCCACAGTAACAAACTGTTGTTTTCTGAGGAAATCTGAGCTTGTGCAATTTACTTCTAACAGACAGTACATTCAAAGTTGAGACAGTGCAGACTTCACATGCACCCATGAAGCCTCTCCTGCAGCCCGCTGAGTGTTAGAATAGGCTTATTAACTTCTTCTCTGGGCATCTCTTGTAAATGGAATGATAAGGGTTGCACAAAATCATCTCTCTTGGCAGTATTCAGGGCTCCTCCTTGAAATCCAGTTACTGCTGGCAGCATTTGTATCAGAGCTGGAAAATCAAGACATACAAATGAAATATTGGGAATTATTTTCAGGCTCCTGATATTTCTCCAAAGTTCAAAGAAGTTCCAGCCTGAGGATCATTATTGAGTGTATTATTAGCAGTTGGCTTCTTTAAATTCCCCTAGGTGGGCAGTTACATCATTTAAGCATAAAAACTCTTGGGTTTATGTCAGGCTTCTACTAAGCTAAGTAAAAGAGTTCATGTTAATGAGAGGCAGTTCTTTCTCTAGGAGAATTTACTCTAACAAGAACAAGGGATGACAGAGACAACAGAGGGAAATGGATTCCCATGGAGATGAAGGTCAGGCATGTGTCAGACCCAGGACTAGAATGAACCATGGTGTCTGACCCAGGGCCAGAATGAAGTTCCTAGTGTACTGGATCTGTCTGCACTTAGCATCTTCTGTCAACTGAGAGGGTTGGAAAGAGAAGTTTGAAAGAGGCTGTTAAATGGAGAAAAGGCCACTTATAGGCTTCACTGATTTAACCAATAGAGATTCTTGGGGAGGGTTTTCTCTAAAAAGCAATGTGGCTTTATTAAAAATAGTGGAAAGAGAAAAATAAATAATTTACAACATATTCAGCCTGGTGTTTAAGGTGTTACAGTTTCAAAGCACATGCAAGTATACAAAGCACATGTTGCCAACACTTGTGTTCACAAGCAAGTTTCTCGCAAAATCAGCTGACTTTGCAGGTTCTGGTGTCAAGTGTTGCAATGGTCAGAGTCTGTTTCATTTCTCTGTGAAATACTACTGAGGCCCTTTGGGCCAGCTCCTTATGGGCTCATAGACATTGCATCCTCCAGTTCCAGGCATGCTGCTGTCTCACAACGCCCTGACCCATGGCTGTTCACCACTCAGACTTCCTTACCATGCAGAGATGAGGGAGGAGAGCTCAATGGTTAGGCCCCTTGAGTGGAGCACCTTTCTCCAGGACAGTCCTGGTACAGACTGTGTGGAATTTTGCTGTTAGAATTCTCGCCCACTTAGGACAGGGACCTGTCTTCTCACTGGTACAAGGTATTCAGAGCTAGGTTCACCATTTAGGAGACACTTTTTCTTTGTTCTTCCATCTCTTGAGTTGTTGGAAAAGGGAACAAATGGATTGGCTTAAAATGGGATTGAGATAAATATAAAATCACCTTCTCACCGATGGTATTGTGTACAAGGCCTGGCCATGAATTTGGGTCCATGTACAGAATATACCTAGAATGTATTTATTGCTTTGGAACCTCGGAGACAAGTGGGAGAATATATAGGTTCAATCCTGCCCAGACAGGATTCAAGCATTAGTTAAGATGTTATCAAAAGAGCTTGATAGTGTCAAAGGAAGAGGTTGCTTCTGGCATGAACTAGGTTGCCTGTAGCTCTAGATGTCAGCTGAGCAGCATTTTTGAAGATCTTAATGATAGTAAGATGCCTTCTGAAGCCCTTTGGAAAGCAGGCTTTTTTAAAGTCACACCGTCCTTGAACAGTCTTGCCACAAATTTAGTCTACCTCACAAATAATAAATACAATTCTTGTTTGCTATTAGCAAACTCCAAAGCACAAAATGTTAGTCTTTATCTGAACAGAAATAATTCCCTTCATTGCAGTTTAAAAGGCTGTAGAGTTTTTTTCCCTACAAAATTATCTAAATGCTAAAACTATAATTCAAATCCTGACTGGCTAATTATAGCATACTGCTCTTTTGATGGAGAAAAGTAGTTCTGCAAAAGGCAGAAAAACCATCTCCTCTACACTGAGATATATTTCTTTTCACAAAATGGGAATATGTTGGATGAGGGAGAATAATCCTTTACTTTCTTTTAGTTCAGAAGTTTAATGTAGGTTTATGAGCAAAACCTTCTGACTGCAAAAATTTCGAGGAATCAGGAAGATACTTGAGCCCTGTTTTCTTTGGTTTTGGGAAAGAAAGCTGATTTATGTGTTCAAAATTCAGTGTGTTCTGTTGTCCATCAAGGGAACAGGCAACTGTCTTTCCACTACCCTCTGCTTTGCTCAGTCCTTTACAGCAGTACATAAAAGGAGGAACCAACACTTATTTGGGACTGCACCATATCCTACCTCCATGGTGCACAGCTGTGAATGGCAGCACTTTGTTCAGGACAATGGCAGGCTGGACAGTCCATGTAGAGTGAGCTGAAGAAATGAACCTTTACTCCATAAGGAGATGTTAATAAAAACTAGGGCTCAGTTGGAAGGGAGCTGGTAGAGGAATGCAGTCTTTGAAGAAGTTAATGACCCTCCTACCCTACAGGTGAACAGATCTGAGAAGTGTAGTGATGTGCCAGCCAAGGTATTGCCTTGCATCCCTGATACTGTAGAATAACATCAGTCTATGATCCTCTAGAAGCTGAAAGTTGAGTGTGAATTCAAGAGCTTGGAAAATGGACAAGGCCTCTAATGTGTCAATAAACAGAAAAATGTCAAATTTGAGATATGAGGCTGGCAACTGTAGTGTAGCCTGTCCTTGTGGGGTGAGGTACCCATCCTAGTTGGTGTGATATTAGTCAAAGTGGAGGAAGAAAAGCACAACTTCTGTGACAAAATATTCAGGAACACTGCTGATTTAGGTTATCATTTACGACTATTCACTGATTAGAATTTCTAGTATTCGGTAGTGGTACTCCTGACTGCTGCAACATCTGCTCCAGCCACACCCATGGAGGCTTGGGCCATAAAGGTGTGGGAAATATTTTCCCTACAAAGAGTTAGTCCATCCCATTTTTCAACAGAAAGAGTAAGACGTATCCAACTTCTGTTTCATTATGCAAAACTTTCAGCTGATGGAAGCACTAGGATATCCAAGGGAGGTTGTTGGTCACCATTTCATAGATAGTTTCTTGCCCAATTAATACACCTTGTCATTAACCACACAAGCAAAACTTTATACTTGTGAGAATAAATATGCAAAAGCAACCTATCCATGAGAAAATTCTCATTCTTCCCCCCTCTTTTTTTTTTTTTAAAAAAAGGGAAACAAGGAGACTTCTTACAATTCCAGCTCTGTACTATTCAGCTGATTTGAAGCAGATACCCTTATTTTAAGCCATATAAATCAGTAAAGAATCAGTCCCTGGCTAAGAGGTACATGTTTCTGTAGCGTCACATTACTAGAGTCCATAATTCCCTGACCCTAATCCTGGAATGTAAGGAAGAGTCGATTTGGCAAAGGTTGTAGCCAGATGCAGCGTGCTTCTATGTTCACACCCTCCCTAATGACTGCTCTTTAAAAAAAAATAATAAAATGCAAATAGCTTACACCTGGTATAGCTGGAAAGTCAAAGAAAAGAAGTTAAGAACATGGAGGTTGTGGGAGTGCTGTTATTATTGTTATTATTATTACTATTATTATTAATCAGACAAATGCACACCTGTCTGAAAGTTCCTCAAACATTGTCTACTGTCGCTTTGGTAGGCCCTGTGAATACACTGAGGTAATGTCCTTTGGTTGGCTTACTTAAATGAACAGATGATGGGGGGTGGAGGAAGCTAGGCCGGGAAACATGCTAGAGATAGAAGAGAAGAATTCCCACCCACGCAGTAGGCATGTATTGTAATAATGGAATAATTATGTGCAGTTTGTTTATAGCTGTCTTCCCCTAGCATCGACGCCTTGGGCTAGAAGTGAAGCAGGACGGGTCCTGCAATCAGTTTTCACAATCATGTTTTTGCTGCAATTTGTCTCTTATTCCCCATTAGAAAGCAGAGCATGTCTAGAGCAAATGCAGTGGCTTCAGCCCTTCAGGATACTGCAAACTTGCTCAGATTTGGGGAGGGATGGGTGTTGATGAGTTATGAGTTTGGATTTGCACCAAGATCAGTGGATCCCAACATCTCTAATGATGGTTCTCACTCCACAATCCCAATCTGTCCAGGGTTGCTCAGAGCTGGATAACTTTTGGCCTGAGACATTTTCCAGCCTTTCAAATAATGAATATTGGGTTGTGGACAAAACCCAAAGCCAGATGGCTTTGTGTGGTGAGACAGCTAAGTAACTGTTACTGCAGTGGGCTGTACACTGGGGATTTCTTCCGGGTGGTTTTGACGCAGGTTAGAAATTTTCTTGTGGATTCTTCCTGCTGCTTGTTAATAAAGTTGATCATGCCCTGGTTTTACATTTCAGCATGAACTCACACTGTGCTGATGGTAAAATGCTGATGATTTGCTTTCTGCTGCCCCTCTAAATGTATTAGAGGATATTGTAATCTTCATGCAGCTGCCATTTTGTGCTCAGTTCAACTGCAATCTGCTATGAATGTGACACAGCATTTCAATTCCAGTGGCACTTAGGAAAACATTTCCAGGCAAGTAGAGTATCCATGATGAATTTTATCTTTCTCTTGCAGCAGGCTGCATGCCATGTCTGTGTAGTTAAGAAGAGAAATGGGAATTATTCACAGATTAACTGCAGGGAGGTCAATAAACAGACATTGGACCAGGAGAAAACTGGACAACATGATAGTCACACCTGCTGCATTGGATCTGTCACACAGGTTGTGAACTTTGGCAGCAAATGGCTTATTTAATATATATTTGTGTAGCACATCACATCATGAGGGGCTTGATTTGGGGTTTAGTGGATATAACTCTGTCTTGGAAACTCAGAGCAGCCTGCTGATATCAACTAATGAAATGCCTACACAACATTTATATGCAGAGTTGATAACAATGTATTCACCACACACTGGCTTTGGAAATGCCTTGGAAATTGAATAGAGCTTTATTTAAGGGGTAAGAGAATTAATAATAATTATGAACTGACAGTGAACAACATACAATGCAGCGGTTACCACCACCTTGCATGTGCAGCAGACATCCCTTTCCTCAGGATGTTACAAGCTGGAGTGCTATTTTAATCAGCTAAAACTGTTGTGTGGAATGTAGAAAAGCATGATTTTGTTATCAAAACTGTTCTGAACAAGCTGCAGTGAAAAAATCAGCTTAAAAAAAAATGTCATTGATCTTATATAAAAACCAGTTTTGGGTTACGTGATTTTTAATTGTTTCAACAGTTCTGGTCAATGCCTTAGCTTAGTAGGGAGACATGGGGCAATGGAAAGCATTCTGCGTTGCAGGGCAGATGCCAGCCACTGCAGTCGACATTCCTGTTCCCTGAAGTGCTGCTCAAGTCGAGTAGGAAGAATGAACCAAAGAATGGCTCTGTCAGCCACCTTGACTCCAACTGGGAATTTCAATGAAATAAGTGCACTTCTGTGCAATACTGATCTCACTTAACTAGCGGTTTCTGATGGGCATCCTTTCTGCTGAAATGTGCTTGCTATGTCCCATAGTTCTCTCCCTTGGATCCTACCATGGCTAAGTCTGTATGATCATTTGCAGTGGCCATCTTCTCTTATTACAACAGCATATGTAGGAAGTTACCTAAAGTAAATGAACGAATAAAGAAAAAATAGCAAGGTGTGGCGGGCTAACAGAGATTTAGGAGCTAACATTTCTCTGTTTTACTTAGTATCAATGATTTAACAGGGGGCCTTGGGTAAGTCACTTCATATTTCTATGACACAGTTTCTGCTTCTGAAACAACTGTCTGCTGATCTCACTGGGGTAGTTTTAAAGCTTAATTTACTTATATTTTCAAGCACTTTGAAGATTTGAACTGCACCATATTATGGGAATCGTTGGGAGTCATAAAAGAAAGAGTCAGTGTTGCAAGAGGAGTTATGATAATGAAGCTTAAAGTCAGAGACTTAATGCCTCAGTTCCTTGCTGAATCAAAGCCTAAGACTGTGAGTTCTTTGAAACAGACTCTCCTCAATTAGAGGCCTGCTCAGAACATAATAGGGCTATGACATACCTGGGGCCTCTGAGTCCCTCTGTAACAAATGGTTACGTACATAAGCTTGAAGATGGCACCAGCTGCAGGAATGCCACAGGTCCCTGTAGGACCTATCTCTTTCTCTCATGGCTCTTAGGATTTTTATCTTCAAATCTCTCTACCTTACTGCTTGTTCCATTCTCTAGGTCCTTAAAGCATTCTTCAAACTATAAATAAAGAAGATAAAATTACAGGGTACTTATATGCACACTAGCTAGGAAGCTGAATGGGCATGAAAGGGCTTCCTGGTTTCCTTCCAATTCAAAATGTTATTGAGTTACTATGTAATCAGATAAATGAGTTGTTAATCAAAGTGATGTCAGCTTGGGACATACTATAGAAAGATGATTCCGTTGTAATCACAACTGTATAATTAAGCAATGAGGCCTGACAGGGCTTGAATTATAGCACGATAATTTTCACCTCAGTGCTGCTGATGAGGGCCATGGCTGTCTGCCATCCAAGTACCCGATTATGTCTTGCTGTACAACAACCCCAGTGCTGAAACATCTGAGACAAACCAGAGTAAAAAAATATTCTTTCATCTCACCACCTCCCGCCCTGCTCCAGGGTAAAGCATTTCTGTGATCAGGCTGAGCCCTGTGTATCTGGAAGCAAGTTTGACTATATCTCTGCTGTTAGAATATTTATAATGTGAATGCATTGTATTTGACATGAGTCTAATGTGACAGCAAGGTTGGGATCCTTTACAGGTACTAATAGTTAAATTTCAGCAAAATGCTTATTGTTACAGAAGAAGCCCTAAAAATGGTCCCTACCTAGCAATACTAAGTGTTTCCTAGATTTAAGCCCCATTCTCCTCTGAGAAGTTTAAATTGGGAATTAGCTTTCACATTCACCGTTCTCTACTGTTTTTTGCCTACTGCCCTTGGGATAGAGAAAAAATTGCGCTGACTTAAAAGAAGAGCTTTGAGGAGACATTTGGATAACATGGACTTTGGCAATCTCTTACATGAACAGTGGCATAGATGTGAGTAAAAATGACTTAATATAGAATAGTGACCAAATCCTGCAGTCATAGGTTGGGTGAAACTCCTGTGGAAAGCACTCGGCATTTGTCTGAGTCTGCAGCTGAAAATTTGTTCCACAGGCTCAGTTTGGAGGTAAAATTTCCCTTTTCCCATGGGAGAAAAAATGTCACCTAAGAAATATAAAACTGTGCCACCTCATTTTTCTTCATGAAGTGCTGACATTGCTGAGGAGGTTGGAAATGTTATGCAATTTACCCTTTCCCTCTACAAACTCTCTCTCTTTTCATGTCACCGTCAGCCTTGCCCTGCATGGGCATTGCTCATACTTCTGCTTTAGGAGTGTGATTGTCTGATGAGTTGATGCACCACACCACTGACTGCCTGGGAAGCACTTTATTTGTTTGCTTGTAGTTTGGGATCCCTGGGACTGACAAAACCCCCAGTATATCCAAATAAAGCATTTTTGCTCCTTCTCTAGAGCCTCTTCCAAGGTGTTGCACATGATGGCAGTGCAGGCAGCCTTTCAGGCACCTTTGTCTCCTTGGAGGTGGAGCAGGGCAGTTTTCCCCAGTGCTGGCAGGCATGAGCAGCCCAATGCAGCTGCCTCTGCCTCAGGACAGAGGAGAACAGTGCTAGAATCATGTGGCCACTGAGAACACCTGCGCTGGACACTTTGGCTCAGGTCCTTTGTGATGGCTACAAAAGCATTTATGGTCTCCAGTCAAGACCAGTGAAGCACATAATTTTCCCAGTGTTGCCTCTGTTGCAAAAATGATGTGCTCTTGGCAGTACTGTCAGGAAACGCTATTCCTGAGGCTAAATGCATGCAAAGTAAAGCTTCCCTTCTGACAAGCAAAATAAAAATATCCTCATCTTGGCTGCAGTAGCAAAAATGCTCCTGGCCTATTAAAATTATGTCATTGAAAGAAGTGGCTCTGTGTCTGCTGGTGTACCTGTAAATCAGTTCAAGTGAACGGTCCTTTGAAACTCATTTCAGCTGATATATATGCTCTTGAGGATGAATGAACTTTTGAGCTGCCAATGCTGCCATCCCTCATAAGCCAAATCTCTTCTCCAGATACTTGAATCCCATAATGATAGTAAAAACTAGGGATTCACAAGATACATCAACATCAATTTTTTGAGAGCTTTCACCTTGGAAGGCAAGAAGCATCCTTGGGTTGAGTGCCTGTCAAATGAGTACAGATGCAACAGTGGAAGAAAGGAATATTTTTTTGCTCTCATCTTTCACTGCTGGCATAAGAAGCTGGCTTGAGAGATCCTCCATTAACAAAAGAAGAGGTACAAAGAAGGCAGTCATGACACAAGCTTGCCTCTGTTTATGATTATACTCATGTTTCCTTGAATATGGCCACCAGAGAAGCTATAATTTTGGTAAGCTCAGATTACTGCCTGACTTCCTTTCCCATAGTAAGGAAAGCAGCCAGTCTGGGGGAAACTGGAAGCTTCTCTGGACTGATAGCCTGGACAGGAACAAAGCTTTCTGTGTAGGGTGTTCCAAAGGCAGGTGTCCCTGCTAGTTACTGTTCCCTGCATCTGATGACAAAAGGGATCAAGGAAACTGATGGTGACAGATCCATAAGTGGTACGAGAGAGGGATGTTTTTGTAACACAATTTCTTGAACACTTGGAACTTCCTGCCACATGATGCTCCTCAAAAAAACTTTTGTAGGACTCTGAAAGCTTTTGAATTTGCCTGCACTATCCAGAGAGGAAAGTATTGACCTTCAGAGAACATATTCAGAAGTTACATATCAGATGTTAAGTAGACAGTATTAGCAGGAGAAACTACACATATTGCTGACATTTTCATACATGCTTGGATTTGTCTGGGACTGCCCTTCTAGTGTCAGGCCATTGCTAAGTAGCCAGCTGACAACGTGGGTTTGGCTCTTGCATGGGGAGATGTTTTGATGAGTGGTTCTTGTATCATCATTAACTGTATGCTGTGTGCAGATGCACTGAAGTTCTGTGTCATAGGGATTTGAGATGGGATGCCCAGGGCTGGTGAGAGGTGAACAGTCCTTGGAGTGGATTATACTCTGCCCTTCAGATGGCTCTTTTTTCCCACTGCCACTTTGATTTTTCCATCCTTGATTGACTGTTTTAGTTTACTGCAAACATCTGGATTTGTCAGTAGAGTTGGAGAAGAAGAACTGAATCTTCTGCAAGATAAGGAGCAACATGGCACTAGTGGTAGTCTCACAGCACTGTTTGTGAGGCACTGGAACTGCTGGCAGAAGCCAACAGCAGGCAGCATGGCTACTTTAACCCAGGCTGTGAACTGAAAGAGAAGCACAACTTTTACACTGGAGGCAAGAAATGTCTCCGACACACCTGCATATTGCTGTGTAACCCAGAAGGTAGGGAGATACTAAAATTGTCATATTGAGAGGAAATTAGATCCAGAATTGTCCATCTGCTCTGAATTCTGAGCAGGAAACTATTCAGTTGATGACACGAGTACAAGTCTTGACCTTTCATTACTTTTTCCCCTGGACTTTCACTGGATAAGAGATCAGACACAGGCTCCTTTGTGCCTCTGTGAGGCATGCTGTTGGGACAGAGAAATGGCTCCCGTGGTTTGGGTTTTCCACTCAGATAAGATTACTAAATGATTGAGAACTTCAAGTTCATAAAATTCACTTTTGTTAAAAAATTTAGCAGTGCCACCTGCAGGAAATTGCCGGGAAACCCAATGCCTGTCCGAGGAGCTCAGGCCCGACTGTCCTCTCTGCCTCCTGTGCAAGAGAAGATGTGGCTGTCCGTGTGGGGATCCCCTGATGAGCCGGTTTCTCATCGACATCAAAGTGAGATCTGCATCTGCAGATAATGCAGAATACCTGAGAACAAAACTGTGTCCAGAAACCACTGTCTTCGATAGCTATTACCTTTTGATTTTAAAAGCCTCCTTTTTTCCCCCCAAAGAGCTTTCTCAAACAGGATGCATTGCATATATAAACTCTGGTCCAACTCCCAGTGGATATGATGGCAGCTTTTCATTGAGTGTGATCCAGACTTTAATGCCTTTCATGTATGCCAATGAAAACTCTTTACATTGCATACTAGTGCTCTTTAAAGGCTCTCAAGTAGATAGACAGATCAGATTATTTAGCACTATACAATGCAGCATAAGTGGTGCTGGTGAGTCATGAAATGGCATTCTTCCCTCTGACTCAGTGCAGAGTCAATGCCCAAGCATGTTGCTATGAGGCTCTGTATTGTTGGAGGTGTCTTTCAGACAAGAAGTAAAAAAAAAAAAAAAAAAAAAAAAAAAAAAAAGAGTTCTGATCCACTATTCTTGCTACAGACCCCATTTGCCTGTGAGTGCCTTGGTTGAACTTTGCAGAATTTCTCACTTTAGCACAAGTTATCCTCAGTTTCCATTAGAAAACTATTGTTCTCCTTGCCAGGAGGGAGCAGGGTTTTCAGCTATCTGGAACAAAATGTTTTAAAAACAAGAATGGGTTTTTGCAAATACACTGTGGGGTTTAAATCCTTAATATTGAAGGAAAACCTACACCATCACTTACTGCGCATTCATATTTAGCATTCTGGTTTTGTTTACCACTTCAATGACTGTTTTCAATTACTGTTCTCTGCATGAAACCACTTTACTCAGGCCTGCTGCATATGCAGAACTGACTTAGAAGATGACTACTCTGTTTTGCAGTGATTTTCAAGGTGTCAGACTGCTTTTTTGTTCCTTATCTGTAAGGCACTTGGTGCCTGGAGTGTGAGAGTCTCTTGTTTAAGCCTCATCCCTCTTCCTGGTTGAAAGATTTCATTGCAGCTCTTCCTCCACTCTGCAGGGAAAAGAATTTCGCCTGGCTCTTTCATCTGCCCCATCTCCTAACCACCAGGATGTAAATGACATGACTCTGTTGCAAAAAAAAATTCTCAAAATCTGATGTCTTGACAAGAATACTTCAATTTTCAAATTTTACCTTGTATAAAATGTACTGATCAGCTCTGATATGTGGAGAGGTTTGCCCAACACATTACATAAGTAGTCCTGAGATGTCCTCACGATTCTGAGGGCAGGAGCTACCCAGGCAAAATTCAAGTGCACCTCGGGGCAGCTGTACTCTCTTGGTGATAACCAGTAATTGAGCTTAAAAGGAGTTAGTCTGTTTTGGATATTACAAGCTATGGGATCCATTCCTCTTTGGAAAGGACTACTGAGGTGGAGAGGGCTTCTTAGAGGCACAGTGGCACAGGTGAGATGGAAAACAGGGGGTGAGGCCAGGGGCAGGAGCAGGTCTTTGCTTGAACATACTTGCTTCACAGTATGGGATTCCAGTGACAGCCTTTGCCCCTTGTAACATTTGTGCCAGTGTGATAAACAAGTTGTTTCATCTTATTTTATCAATATTCACTTCTTCATGCTGCAAATTTTTATTTGCTATATACCTTCAAATGTGAAAATAATGCTTTACCTGGGACAGGCATCTACATCATCTTCCTGTGCCATGGCTATTTTTTGTAACTCCAGTTAGCATCTGTTAATGATTTGATAATAATCCAAAAGCATTCAGAAACTCAAAATTTTTATTAAGAATCATTTAATCAAAGCAGATTAAAGAAA
The DNA here is from genome assembly GCA_013401135.1 of Cettia cetti. Classification (NCBI taxonomy): domain Eukaryota; kingdom Metazoa; phylum Chordata; class Aves; order Passeriformes; family Sylviidae; genus Cettia; species Cettia cetti. The sequence continues at coordinate 235 of VZUI01013247.1, read as the reverse complement.
TATTTAAATTTCTTTTACAAAATGATGACAAAATGCTCGGTCCCAGAAATTAACTTGAAGAAACTATTTTCAGGGGGAGAAGCTGTATTTGGGACTGTGCTCACTGATCATTTTACATAAAATTCACAGCAGCTGGAGGAGAGATTTCCTCATTCCTTTGGACTGCAAGCTCAGCTGTGTAGATGCTTTCTCAGAACCTAATTGTTTTCATATGAACTCGGGGGGGGGGGAGCAC